>JAZHYW010026390.1:0-80173 GCA_037355805.1 Ixodes ricinus | reverse complement strand
TGTTTGGTGACCATGTTGGTTGACGACTAATGGTGGCATGCGTAATTGCAGCCGGCCACGGTGGGCGCTTTCCTCGACTTTGGCATTGGCAGACGATGTTTTTGAGTCGATTATGTCGCGGGTTTTTATGTTTAAGTGTAGTGAATTATTTCGGTGTGTTACTAATATAACACACTGAATAGACTTCAAAGCAAAAATATATTATTTGTCAGGCTACTTCGGCTAGGCCAACAGCTGTCGTCATCCATCAACTGCTGCGTCAGTCAGATGCCTTTCATTTGCAGACGGCCGCCGCACATAGCAAATTCAGGCACCTATAGTTTTACTTTGGTGAGCTCACTCTTCGAATTTTCATTACACAAACTTCACCATCTTTGGCCACCTCCGTACAAAATCTTAGTTCAATACATTCAGAAACCGTGTAATGTAGTCGCCTTTAGGGCCAGCGATTCCTTTGACTCACGGGGTGAAATACGTACTTCGGCGTATCCGGAGCTTCGACCATGTACACTCAGCCGATGCAAAACGAAAAGCAACGAATGTGCTCTTGAGATTAAACGACAAAAAAAAAATGCCTTTTTTTTTTGCAAGTTGAGTATAGCGTAGTTTCCTCAGCGCGATCAACACATTATCTTACCATTCAGATTCTTGGCAAACTATTTCATTTAGCTTCATCCCATCTTTTGGGGCTTCGATGGCCGAGTGGGGCTAGCTCACACACTGGCTCCGAGCACGTGGAGCGGAAGCTCGCGCTGCAGAACCCAGGGTAGGCTGTACTAAAGTGACAGGATCCTGGTAAAGTAGTACCATTGCCTTCCCTACCTGCTAGCCGGATACAAACAGATACTAACATGCAGACGACCGAAACCTCGCAAGGCCATTGGCTAAATTCTCTACGTTGCCATGAAATCGTCAACTCGGTACATCCAAATCTTCGAAGCTTCCAGAGGGTCGTTCTAAACCAGTCGCGCCAATATCACCATGGCGCATCATCGCACTGGAAGTGTTCCTCGCCATTATAAGCGTCTTTGGCACTGTGTATGCAATCAACTTATCAATCATCAAGCCGGTGTCATTTAAAGAATACACTACATCTCCATAATAAAGAACTTATCTCTCTCTCTCTCTCTCTCAATCATGCCCACCTCCACGGACCTCTTACAATTATAGTGTCCTTCTTGCGCATTTCAACACAGTAAAATAATTTTCCAGTACCTCCAGCACCGACATAGCATGTGGTGGTGGTACGAATGTACGCTTGTTTCGCCGCAGCGTGGATAGCAAAATTTCGGTATGCAAGAAACGTCTCCATAGAGCTACCCGTCACCAGCGAATTTAGATCGGCTCACCAAGATCGGAACACTCATGGAGAAATTGCTCTTTCACGGACCACGGTGGCCGCCATGCGGGGAGCTTGGCGCTGCTTTGCCAGGATCCAGTGACTTTACTAAAGTGACTGTATCCTTTAGGAGTGTAATAGAACTGAGAGGTGTGCCGACCGCATCGGCGCCTACATAGGACCTTGTTGTGTTGCCCAATTCTGCCACAGGGCATGGGGTAGTGCTGCCAATCACAGCGCGGCCAGGAGGCGGGTATTGCAGCGTTTGAGAAGCTGGCTTGGAGCGTGTTGGTATAGCTATTTCTTCTTGTTTTGCGTTGTGTCTGAAACGATACATTGTTGTGTCGCTGCTAGCTTTGTCGAAGAGACAAAGGAGTTTACAACGATGCCAAATATGGCGAAGAGAAAGACGTAGCAGTGGTGTCTTTTGCCGGGTTGCAACTTGGGTTACAGCACATGCAAAAAAAACACTCCCTGTTTAGGACCCTGAACGACGCCTCTCAGTTCGCGGAATGGGATCGTCTGATTCCAAGAAAAAAAACTGATGAAGAGAAAAAAAGTGCAAGAACACTTGTGACTGCCTGCAGCTAAGCTGGTTGGTTTGACATGCTTCTGAAGGTTTCCAGCTGAATGTAGAAGGAAAATCTTTCCCCTCTACGTTCAGCTGGAAACCTTAAAGTATAAGAAGAATGTTTGACCAGTGTGGCATGTCAGAGGAAACAAATTTTCTCCAAGAAGGATTGCTGTTCAATAAAGACATGACATTTTCACGTTGCTCTATCTATCTTGCCAGTCTTGGTGTTTATGTTTTTATGTTTCATGCTCACTAGATAAAAATAATTCAAACATTTCCTGGTCTAGAAGCTTTGGATGAAAATGCATAAGTCAAAAAGCTCGGTTTTATTAATCCAGTCTATACAAAACAGATGTATTAATACCAGAACCAAAACGAGGCATTTAACGGTCTGCAAAATGTACAGCTGCCGAAAAAAATAATTAAAGAGCTTTGACACTAAAGTGGAGAGAAAGGCATGCATATCGTATCATACTCAAACTTTATTTTCTTAATGCTGGTGTGTCAGATAAGATAGAAAATTATTTTTCTATAACAAAAAAAAAACGAAACAAAAATTACAGAAGCGACACTATGCAAGTAACTGAACACTCACAAACGGCATTTGCGCTTCAGATATACGCTTCTGCCGCTTACGCAAGTCACCCTTTTTCGCAAGGGCGTGAGAAAGGATGGAACTTATTCTTTCTCACAACCGAGGAGAAAAAAAACAACCGAAGAATACAACTATTTTCACGCCCAATAAAGCATCTCTGCTGCAACCACCAGGCCTCTGTCAGCCGTCGGATGGACGCGATCTGCCCCACAGCGCCCTCACCGGCGTGCTTGCACATCGCACCAATCGCATGGCCACCGGACAGCACTCCTACCCATCCTAGTACGCCCTACCGGAACATTGGAGCCACGAGCCAAGCCACAGTTTCTCAGCCACACGGATCGGTGTCGCCATCAAGGAATCAAATTTTAAGTTTCTTCAAGATGGCCGCCGTGGGACCTCAGCCTTAAAAAGCATTTTATGCTTCAGTAATCTGGTGCAAAAGGCCCACATTGGGTAAACATGGCGCTATGTAGCAAACAAACTATAGATAAAGCATCACCGGGGTCGTCTCTGCAAAGGAGCAATCTCAATTAGAGAAATTTTCGTGAAGATTCTACACTGCACCGGCCCTAAGCTGTTTCAACACGCATTCGATATGCGGCGAGGATTGCTACTGCACCCCCCCCCCCCTTCCATACTCCCGCGAAACTTCCTCAAAAACATAGGAAAGATCGATCATCGTAACCACAATAACAAAAGTCAAAATGTCCCACTGAAACAAATATAGGCACGTTTTTTTCTCCGAAATATCTACGTTCCTTCGTACTTGTGTGCATCTATGTGTGTTCAACTGTGTTCAGCCCTTGAGCGTACCATCTATCATCTGGCACGATGAAGACAACGGGGACGCGGGGAGCGAGTGCGCATTTGACACATCTCCGCGCTTGGTGGCACAAATAGAGAACGCGGGTAGCTCAGCCTCCGAGTCTCAAACACGGCCGGCCTTGATTCATGGCTGGCCGCGAGGTCGCGTGTAGTAGCACGCCATATAATGCGCGCCCGAGGTTCGGCCGGCGCCGACGCCGCAACGTTTCCAGTCGGAGCGGTAACCGCATCAGGTTTTCGAGACATGTACTCGAAGTGTTCGGTCTTTTTCGTTGTACTCCTACTGAGCTGCCTTGTCGTGGACAGCCAGGCTGTCGTGAGCTACTCCGAGTTCAGGAAGAAACTGCTCAGCGTTAATCCTGGCACGTTGACGCCTCAGTGCAGAAAAGGTAAGTTATCCGCGTTCGGATGTTTTCCACTGCCGAATATCGACACAACGTCAAACACAAAAGCTAAAAAAGCTCGTTTTGTTTTCTAGTTTTCAAGAACTGCAGCGTGAAAATGATTGGGCTCCTTGGTCTGCTGGACGTCATCAAGAATCGATGGGAAGACTACATCGTAAGATTCTTGCAGCTATATATCATATACGTCCCTTAACGTAAGCCAGTTGTCGCTTCAGACAAATCTTTTTCTTTTTTTGCTTGAAAGCTTTGCACGAGTAGGGACGGTCTCTCCCAGACGTGGTAAGACGATGGACTGCTCGAACGGTTCCTTGTGGTCTCGGATAGCTTAAGAACAGAAGGGCGTAGCAGATTCCTAGTACCTTATTATCACTATGCAAACAATGAAACTGCGGCATTAAGAATAAAAACGCCGAAAAGTGAATCGCGAAGTAAGAAGCGTGAACAAAATAGGTCCCGCGCTGCTTTTTGTAAGTTGTCAATGATTGAAGAAAACAGCTTCTCATATCATTACCTAGCTATTCTACAAACCATATACTAAGGCGACTGGCATCGGTGAGAACGTCGTCGATGCACACTATTTTTAGAGGCCTCTCGGGGACTACGCACGCACAGCCGTCGTCGAATCAGATTAGAAACTTGGTTTCAATGGTTTTTGATTCCGTTCCGGGTAGGCGCACTTCGCAGCATCCTTCTATGGAAACACGATCCGCTCAAGCAACCGTTGTGTCATAAAAGACTTGTACACGGCGTTAACGTTTTTCGCGCCACCTTCTGAAGGAGTATAGCTCCTGCAGTGCTCCAGCGCAATCAAAACTAGGGTGCCGTCTAGTCAAAGCTAGAGTTTGAGCGCATTGCTTCGTTTGGCGTCTAACGACAGTGCTTGCGAGTGAGACCCAAGACGAACCCACGTGCTCTTGCAGCAGTAGGGGCTGCAGCACTGTGGAAACTAAAGTCACTGGATGCTGGGAACGTAGAGCCATGGGCCTCCTGCGCTGAAGCTTTGAACAAACTGTGGCGCCCTCATTTTGGGTAGTACAAGCTCACCTGGTTGGGACTCCCACTATTGTGGCGCCTTCGACGTGATTTTTTTCCTTCTGTGTAGTGCAGAAGAACGAGAAAAACACCTTTGGACGTCCGAAATCGGCTACATTCAACGCCGCAAGACAATCGAATGTTCCGGATTCATGCCACCACCGCTAGGGTACGCGTCTCGTATCTCTAAGTGGTGACGTTATAACATCTGGCGTCCCGACGTTTTTGTTTTTCTTCCCCTTTATGTTTCTTTGGGACGCGTGATACGGCGTTTCTTGGTTCACGCTCTTATCGTCCTAGCTTTGGCCTGTGCTTCGACGGCGTTAGCATTTTTAGTTTTTCTTTCTATTTTCCTCGTTATCGTGTTCCGCGCCAGAGCAGGCACGCTTCTTATGTGTGGCAGTTTGAGTCGCTCAAGTTTGTACATACCCAAAACAAGTCCTAACAAGTCATTTTTCGCAGCGCCTCCTGGGCAACGCAGGATGCCTATTGCCTTCCCTGCCTGCAAGCAGGACACGAGAGTACTCACATACAGACAACTCAATCCTTGCAAGGCGATTGGCTGATTAGTGCCCGTTGCCATAGTGGATTGCCATTTCGATCTTTTCAAATATTTTGAAATTTCGAGTCAAACATGTCAGCTTCCGCCCTGCAACGCCTCGAGCCCTGTCGCCAAGCACTCCTGCCGAGCGGGAGCGTCACAGCACTGAAATCGTTCCTCGCTAATATTAGCGTGTTTGGAATTGTGTACGTATGCCATGAACTCATCAGTCTTGCTAATCTCCAAACGTATTTTGGAACAGAACAATTATTTTTCAATGCCGTCAAGCACTGACGCCGAATTCGGTTCCGGTACGAAGATGTGCGCTTGTTTCACCTGTGTGTGAATAACAAAATCTAAACATACGATAACATTTTTTTGAGAAATTAAGCTTTTATTGCGAATTTAAATCGACTCACCTAGGGCAAAAAGGCCAATAAGAAACTGCTCATTCCTTGAATCAAAATGGCGACATTACGCGGAGGTTGGCACTACTTTCCTTTGATCCAGTCACTTTAGTGGAAGCTACCCTAACCGGCAAGTCTTGACAGCGTAGTACGCAAGCGTTGACGCCAAGGGGCAGGCTTGCGCTCGCTACTTTTATATGTAATTAAATTCAACTTCAACTTACTCAGTTTTGGGTGTATCAGACTGATGTTACTAATTACTTTCGTAAAGAAATAATATATTACATTACTCGTTACGGTACCAATTATTGTCACCTAAGTTTGCCCGGTGCATTCCTCGTCTGCTATTCTCATCTGCTATACTCATCTGCTGCACTCACTTACTAATCTGTATTTTGTATTGTATTATTAGCATTACAGGTAATAAAAAAAAACTTTAGAGTCATTCCACACCAAACGTCCCAGTGGTTATACCGACCGTAGCTGGTTTCTTGAAGAAAAAAAAGTAATTTGCTTCCTACGTGCTAAATAAATATTCAACAAAATAGTTTTCTATAAAAAATTTTTGATCGTGTAAGTCCTCTCTAAGATTCTTGCAGTGAAGCCGAACCAGGTATAACTTACAAATTTCGGAAAAATCTATGTGATTAAAAATTTAAATGGGATAGCTTAATTACTTGTAAATACTCCGTTGAGGTTCTTCTTTCGCATGAAGCCAGATGTCGAGACTATCGAAACGCTTTGTTGTTATTTTTTTCTTTGTTGGGTTTTCTGGAGTAATTAAAACAGAAAGCACGGTTGACCTTAAAGATATTTGAAATCCTATAATCAATGACAGGTTCAGAACGGCAGAGTTCCTTCAATGGCCCCACCTCCATGGTATATCTTCGATGCCCCTTCGGCGTCTCGTGAGCCTCGAGCATGCTCGCGCAGCCAAAGCACGACGGAAGGCAACCAGCGCGTGCCGGAGGTCGAGCATCCCAAAAGATGCCCTACCGTTATCATCCTGTCAGGGACCGTAAAAGATAACGGTCGCTTCTCTTTCCGTGTGCGTGCAGGGGAGCGTCAGGGAAACAACTCGTCGTTATCCTAGCGGAACGACGAGATGCAAGCATTTGTATCTATTGAGTATTCGCCTTGAGAAATTGAGAAACTCAGACAAGAGGTAAACGAACTAGAGCAGTACAGCAGGCGGCAAAACTTAGAAATCCACGGGTTGCCCCAGCATGTAAACGAAAATCTGCTTAAGAAACTAAACCTACTGGCCAATGATCTCGACTTTCCACAGCTTTGTGAAACGGATGTCGGTGCCATCCATCGACTCCCCTCACGGACCGAACGGTCTGACAAGACTGCGCCCGTTCTTGTACGTTTCACATCTCGCCTAACAAGAGACGCGTGGCTCGAAAGAAAGGGAGAACTTAGGAAAGCTAAGTCAAAAACTTTTCTACATGAAAATCTCACAGCAAAAAACAAGAAGCTCTTCTGGCAAATGAGGACAAAAGCAACGGAAATGGAATATAAATTTGCTTTGCAAAGGAATGGGAAAATGTTCGTTCGCTGAGGCGCCGGCGACCGAGTCGTCAAAATCAGTACGGAGAAAGATCTGGAAATGATACGCTAAATAGTTCTTTTTTCTGTTACTTAGTTATTTTACTCTGTCATCCACCGACATGACAAGCTATGCTGTAAAAGGCGGTTATTACGATTCTATATCTTTCAAGCACTGTAATGCTTTGCATGATAAGCAGTTTTCTCTACTGCTCTTGAACAATCGAAGTTTAAAAAATAAACAAGAAGCTGTTAAAACATTTCTAAGTGACCTGGATCACAACTTCGATTATCTTAGCTTTTACTGAGACCTGGTTTTTTGATGACTCCGATATTGTCCATTTTCCAGGATACAGATGTACAGTACATCGCTATCCTGGAAAAATAGGAGTGGGAGGAGGCGTGGCGGTATATGTAAAATAATGTCTAGATTATGATCTGTCAGCCGAATACTCTGTGATAACGCCAGACTATGAGTCCCTTATTATCAAATGTGGCAATACTTTACTGGTTGTGCTGTACAGGCCTCCTCAAGGCAAAATACCCATGTTTCTCAAATACCTTGAAGATATGCTTGAATGTTTTGAGCAGACTGGTATACATGTTGTTCTTTGCGGGGACTTCAATATAGATGTGCTATCCTTAGACCCAACTACGACAAAATATCTTGATACTTTGCATTCTTTTGGCCTGAAAAATGTGGTGAAAGTAGCTACCAGGGTGACGGACGTGTCTGAAACAATGCTTGACTTATGTTTTACAAACTACCAAAGGAACGAACTAGAGGAAGGTGTACTAACATCAGGCCTTAGTGACGTCATTTATCGATTTTTATGTTTTTACCGCCTTACTCAACACAACGCAAAAGATCATCAGCATGCACACCGATAACGTATAGATCAGGGGTGGCCATGCTGCGGCTCCCGAGCCGCATGCGGCTCTTCGCTTGTTAAAGTGCGGCTCGCGGCTCCCTCCCTTACCGCCCCCCCCCCTAGTCCCGCGCCTCCCTTTCCGAGCACTTCCCTCAAAAAAGACATTTAACGCGATTTAAATCAAGACAGGTTCATGTTTAGTAGTCTTGTGCTACTGCTACCTTACGTACAGTTGGGCTGGTTTTTGACTCGGATAGACTGATAGTTGTTCGAGTTTCGTTTATTGCACTGGACAAAGTTTGACCCCCCCCCCCTCTCACGGCTCTTGGTTAGGTTGGGTCAGCCTGGCCACCCCTGGTATAAATTAATAAATTAGAATAAAATAAATTTTTGTCAGAGGTTAAACTCGGAGACAAACTGGAACAACATTTTACAATTGGTTGACCCCAATGAAGCCTACGACGCATTTATAACGACTGTAAAGGAACTTTACGAGCGAGCGTTTCCTCTGACGGAGTTCAAAAGAAATAAGAAATCAAGGAAACCCTGGATTTACGCCGCCCTTCGCAAAAGGATACAACATCGTGATAAGCTTTGCGGCTTATTCATAAGAACGAGGTATCCAAACTATCTATCTGAATTTAAAAAGGAGAGGAACAAGTTATCTGGCGACGTTAAGCGAGCACGAAGCAATTATTATGACAAGAAATTTGCAGTCATCTATAATAATTCTAGTATAGTCTGGGATACTGTTAACACCCTTATATCAAAAAACAAAAAAAGTGAAAGCCGTTTACAACTCCCTGTAACGCCGAATTAGAGTGCAGCTCTTGAGGAGGAGGAGGGAAGGGTACGGGGGGGGCAATTGAGTGACCTCGGGGGGGGGGGAGGGAGGGTAACGTGACGTCACTGATGACGTCATCAATGATGATGACGATGACGATGCGGATGCCGATGACGTCATCAGTGACGTCACTGATGACGTCATCACGTGACCTTGGGGGTCACGTGACCTGGGGGGGCCACGTCACTGATGACGTCATGGGCATCCGCATCGGCATCGTCCTCATCACGTGACCTGGGGGTCACGTGACCTCAGGGGGTCACGTGACCTGGGGTCACGTGACCTCGGGCGGTTACGCCGACGGCGACGGCGACGGCGACGCCGCTCAAGCCGGAAACGGGCGCCTAAGAGCTGCGCTCTAAAATGCGGTATTACTGAGCTTACTGTCAGAGGCATGTCCATCACTGGGACTATGCTTGCTAAGGAATTTAACAAACACTTCTTGGAGTCTGGTGCATCGAGTAGAAATGCTTCAAACATTACTGATTACGAACGTTATATCTCATCTAGCACAGAAAGTTCGATTTTTATGTTTCCAACCACGGAATTAGAAATAAACAACTTAATACAAAAAGTAAAGAATAATAGTGCTTGCGGTGAAGATGGCATAAAAACTAGACCTATAAAACAAGTTGCCAACTTGATTAGCCAACCACTATCACATATATGAATCCTAGTCTTGGGCGCAGGTGTATTCCCAAGTAAATTAAAAATTGCTAGGGTATCAGTAATACATAAAGGAGGGAATAAAAATGATTTAAGCAATTATAGACCAATTCCTGTTTTACCAGTTTTTTTTTAGAATTATAGAACAAGTTATCAATGAACGATTTTTAAACTACATTACAAAGACATATCTTATATCAGAACAATAGTACGGCTTCCAGAAGCAAACGTCGGCGGAAATGGCATTGTTAAGCATAAAAGATAAATTAATGCTAATTTTGAACACCAACTGTATACATTAGGCGTATTCATTGACTTCAAAAAAAAGCGTTTGATTCAATCAAGCACGATATTCTAATGGGGGAACTTCATAGATGTTGGATTAAAGAAAATTCACTTAGCCTAATAAATAGTCATTTATCCAATCGGTTGCAATATACAGACATTAATAACGCGAAGTCAAATATGGGTTAAATAAAGTACGGTGTCCCGCAGGGCTCTATCCTTGGTCCGCTGTTATTTATAGTGTATATCAACGACATAGCTAACGTACCGCTCTTTGGAGATAAAATTCTTTACGCTGACAACACCAATATATTTTTTTCTGGGAAAAACCTACAAGAGATTGAGCACCATACCAATACTTGGCTCAGAAATGTATCATTATGGCTCATAGCAAATAAGCTCGAATTAAATACTAAAAAAACTAAGTATATTATTTTTAGACCCCGCAATAAATGTGTCGAGCACGATATCCTCATACAATATCACACGATAATATTCAACGTATTGTCTCGCACAAATTCCTGGGCGTTTTGTTTCACGAAAACTTAAGCTGGTCTTTTCAAGTAGACAAACTAAGAACCGAGATCTCGCGCTCCATTGGACTTATCTGTAGAGTTAGACATTTATTGCCACGTCGAATATAGAAACAGTTATACTACGCTTTGGTTCATTCGCGTTTTAACTACTGCCTATTTGTATGGGGGACAACAACAAAAACAAATATTGACAACCTATACACACTGCAAAAGCAAGTCTTACGTTTGATAGAAAATGCACCGCACAGAAGTCATACTGTTCCGCTTTTCAGAAAGCACCAGTTATTGAAACAGCAAAATGTTATAAAAAAGAAATTATCTTTAATCATCTATAATCACATAAAGTCCGAGCCAACAGCCTTCTTTCAACAGTACCTTTGGAGAGAACATACTTACAATCCCAGATCCACAAACTACACAAGAGAAAAAGTACTTACGAACTACGGAAACCAGAAACTATCTAACCAAATAAACATCTTTCTAAATGACCATCCTGATCTGATGGCTATAATCGAAGACAGTGTATCAATTTAGGCTTTAAAAAGGAACATGAATATGTATTTTCTGTCATATCAAGAGTGATTGCTTTGTCAATTCTTTTGGGGTCATTCCATGTCAAACGTCCCAGACGTTGCGCTCGACCCCTTCCAATTAAAAAACAAAAAAAATTCATGGCCTTTTGCCGCAATGTTTGTAGCCAAAACCTATATTATTTTGGCGAAAATGTTTTTTTTTTATGACGTGACCGTTATTTCAATTTTTAAAAACAGCTTGAAACTAGGCATCACTCAATAATTGATGAAAAATCAGCTTTTTAGTTAAACACCCAAAATATTTTTTCTTAAATTTGCACGGCTTTCGACTTACAATGTGGTTGGGCTTGTAAAGTTTTGTTTAATTTAAATATTTTTTAAAAACTAAAAAACTTAGAAAATTTTAACATTTTTGTAATTTTATCAAAAAATATATAATTGCTCCCGGGACTTAATAGAACTTTTTACCGGCTGCCCTGCAGGTATATAATCTATAAAAATGTTTAAAATCACTCAATAAATATCTCGCAGTAAACAAAAATCCTGAAGTTGCCAAAAAGTGCGTTTTGATGCATAAACAGCCGCTTATTTCACCCTGAGGTGGTCCAAGTAAAAATACAAAATATGGGGGGTTTGGAAGAACAATCGATAATCTTTTGATTCTGAAAGTTTAATCAAAATGATTTTTTGTTTACAGCGAGAAAACAATTTTTGAAGTTCAACTCTCGCACCCCAACCCGGTGTCGCTTCTTAACGCCTCTTCGCCGCACAACGCCCCACCTGCGACGATAGCTGACACGATTAGGTCCAAAGAAAGAACGGTGTTTTCTGCCGCTTCCCCTTGTCCGTCTTTCCGGCTGCAAGAAAAGAAATGGCGGGTATCGTGTAATAATCGGAGGTGACGCCAGCGCGTAGCAATAACAGGCCCGTTGTGTTCTTGTACCCGCGGGCGGCTCGAAACGCGATGCCGAATACGGGCGGCATCAGTAGACGTGGACTTCTCCTAAAAGGGAAACGCGATAATATCGCTGCGAATTCTAACTGTCATGCATACTGCGGTGAAAAGCGGAACTATTCAGCGACGCGAGAATTTGCCATTTCAAAGCCGATTTAAACACAAACATGGCGTGCGCCTCCAACTGCGCGCATTTGTTAACACCACATCGCCTTGTCGTATCAGATTGCCCGTTCACGGGGCTTTACTGTTGCTGTCTACATCTGTCCTGACGTCTAGAAGAGAGTGATTGCGATGTGTACGTAAGAAACAGCTAGCTTGCTAGTGGATGCTCTTACTTGGCAGTGCTAAGCATTTGCTGATATAAAGACAGTGGAAGTCCACAGGAGGACACAGCCGTGCAAAGTGGTCAAAATAGGAAAAGCCATAAAGCAACAAGAGTAGAAAAAAGCCTCTTCCCACAAAAATGTACCCGACAACTCGAGGTCCTGCTTTCGACCTGCGTGCGCACACCGTGATATCGTCGCACGCTTTGCCGGGCTCGACGGTGGCGTGCTGTGCAGAGAAGAGGTGCAGGGAACGACGGCATGGTTGCAGCGCGAAAGCTCAACTTCAAAATGTTTTTTTTCCCTCTTCAGAACAAAATTTAACTGGACTTTCAAGAACAAAAGGAAATAAACCTTTTTGTAGAAGTCACCATGTTACGCATTTTTCTTTGGGCCACCTCGAGGCAGAATTAACGGCTCTTTAAACGGCAAAACGCAATTTTGCATAAATTTAGATTTTTTTTTTTGCAAGATATTTAGTTGTACGGTTTGAAACCTTTTTTGTGTACTGTATACCTACAGGGCTGTCAATAAGAGTATTTGCAGTCGCATGCAGCAAAGCCATAGTTTGTAACAAAACTAAAAGTATGCTAAAATGCTCATACATTCTAATTTTTTAGAACTGCTTCAAGCATACCAAATTTCATGACCATGATTCTTATTACCTAGCAATCCAAATACCATAGGGATTTTAGGCAAAAATATTCCAGTGTTCCGTAAAAAATCTTACTTTTCATCAATTATTGAATGACTCGTAGTTCTACCCCCTTTACTAGTTCAAACCGCCATCACCCCATAAAATTTGTTTTTCGTAAAAAAAATATGTTAGAAAGGCATGTTACGGTGAAGAGCCATTAATTTTTATTTTAGGAATCGGAGGTGGCCGTGGGACCTTTGGCACGGCATAGAGAAGTCCTGGTCACTTGATGCCGCCCGTCGTTTAGGCATCGCGTTTCGAGCCGCCCTCGGAAACAAAGGGCACAACAGGACTGCTACTGCTACGCGCTGGCGGCACCTCCGATTATTACACGATACCCGCCGTTTCTTCCCTTGCAGCCGGAAAGACGGACAAGGGGAAGCGGCAGAAAACTCCGTTCTTTCCTTGGACCTAATCGTGTCAGCTATTGTCGCAGGTGGCGTGCTGTGCGGCGAAGAGGCGTTGAGAAGCGACGCCGGGTTGTGGTGCGAAGAGTTGAACTTCAAAAATTATTTTCTCGCTTTAAACAAAAATTATTTTAATTAAACTTTCAGAATGAAAAGATTATCGATTGTTCTTCCAAACCCACCATTTTTTGTATTTTTACTTGGACCACCTCAGGGTGAAATAAACGGCTGTTTATGCGTCAAAACACACCTTTTTGCAACTTCAGGATTTTTGTTTAGTGCGAAATATTTAATTGAGCGGTTTTAAACATTTTTAGATTACATACCTGCAGGGCAGCCGGTAAAAATTTTAATTAGGTCCCGGCAGCAATTAGATATTTTTAATAAAATAACAAAAACAAAAAATAAGATTTTTTAAAAAGTTTTTTTTAAAAATATTTATATTAAACAAAACTTCACAAGCCCAACCACATTGTAAGTTGAAAGCCGTGCAAAATCACGAAAACATATTGTTAGGTGTTTCACTAAAAAGCTGATTTTTCATCAATTATTGAGTGATGCCTACACGCCGCTTTTAAAAGTTAAAACTGCGCTCACGTCATCAAAATAAAAAAGAAAATCTCGCCAAAAATATTTTAGGGCACGGCTATTTCAGGACACTGCAAAAGACCATGCATTTTTTTTTTTTTTAGAAATCGGAAGGGGTTGAGCGCGACCTCTGGGACGTTTGACATGGAATGACCTTTTAGGGGCGAAGCTCCTTAAGGCGTGGGTCTGTCCCTCCTAGTTGTGGGTATGTAGCCACTTCGAGGTTTAGTTTATGAATGGCTCAAGAGATGGCGTGTTCCGGAATTAACTTTATGTAGAGATGACAGATGGCGCTTAGCTCATGTTATAAAAGGCACTCGCTCTTGGCGCTGCTCGTAGTTTAGCTGGATGGAGGCAGTAGACAAGGCTGCGGAGCGGAGAGCGCGCAAGGCGGCGGCAGCGCGCGCTCGCAGACAGAATCCAGCCGTGCGAGAGCGAGAGGCCGAAGCATGTCGTCAGGCTGCGCGTCGACGCCGCCAAGATCCGGCCGTGCGAGAGCGGGAAGCCGAATCGCGTCGTCAGTCTGCTCGGCGACGCCGCCAAGATCCGGCCGTACGAGAGTGGGAAGCCGAAGCGGCACGGCAGCGTCGCCAAGATCCGGCCGTACGAGAGCGGGAAGCCGAAGCGGCACGGCAGCGGCGCCAAGAGGATCTGCAGAACGTCAGGGAACGGGAAGCGGCAAGAAAGCGCGCGTATCGGCAGGCAGACCCCGATGCAGCGAGAGCTCGTGAGGCGTCTGCAAAACGCATCAGGCGAGCTCAGCCCGAAGGTGCCGACGCGCGGTTTAAGCGAGACTTTCTAGACGTTTCGTTCGGCCATAGCTGTGGTGTGTGTGATAGATTGTGGTTCTCAAACAGTCTAGTCACAATATCTTCCATAAAGAACGACCAGGCTCGCGCCAATGCCATCGCCGTGCTGCAGCGCGAGTTCCCTGCCAGCAGCGGTGAGTACAAGATTTGCTATAGCTGCAAGGATTCGCTAGTGGCGGGAAAGGTGCCTCCAATGAGCGTATCTTACGGCTACACGTACCCACCCAAACCGGATCACTTACCTCCTCTGAACCTTGTGGAAGAACGACTGATCGCTCCTCGTTTGCCGTTCATGAGCATAAGGCGGTTGACGCACGGTAATGGACAGTATGGCATCAAGGGGCAAGTGGTTAACGTTCCGATAAACGTCCCCACCACGGTGCAATGCTTACCTCGGAACATTCCGGACGACGTGGCCATCGACGTTCATCTCAAGCGCCGGCTCGTGTGCAAACCGTCGTATAAGAGGGGTCTCGTTAAGAAACGTAACATCCACGAGTGGCTCAAACATCTCGAGCATTCTCCGTTATACAAGTACCTCAAAATCAAAATTGATTGGAGGCGCCTCGCAAACGTGCAAGACGACGGCGCCGTCTTGCATCTTCTCTAAATAATAAAACTTGATTTGTATACACACACACACAGTGTTTCTCACGTCTTTACATGGCGATGAGTGGGCGAATTAACGGAAGAATCGCTGGTTTACCGACGATTCACTCCGGAGCTTCGCCCACTCATCATCATTCACCACGTGGATATGCTGTGACTTTTTTTCCCTTTTTTGCTTTTTGGAGTGCTATGATACGTGCTGTGTCATGTTTTATGCTTTGTTTTATCATGGCATGTTATTTTGTTAATTTCTTGACCTTTATGCAGTGCTATCCCGTGGGCATTGTTATGTTTATGTTTTTCATATTGTTGTTTACATTTCGCAAGGTTTCCTTTCTCTGCCTTCGTGTGTTCCACGCTGAGTGATGTGCGAAGGGGGGGGAGGGGAGGGGGGGGGGTCGACGCCTCGTCGGGCATTTTTAATTGGCTTTTGCGACGGCTTCCTAGACAGCTGTTTGATGTAGTTGCATGAATAAAAAAATTTAAATTGAAACAGATGGAACCGGGTCACCACCGTGCGGCCGAAATCGGTAACATGTGAAAGCGGGGATAGCACCGTGCGTTGTCTGCTACGGGTGCACGTTCAGAGGCGTGGATTTCGACGACGCAGCCCGTTTCCGGTGAACTGGGCTCTCACTAATAAATGCTTGTTTTTACAGGGGAGCTGTTAAGGGCTAGTTTCCCCAGTATCGTGTCCGTGGGCAAACAAATCGCGACACAAAACTCTGGACAGCTACCGCCATCTATTAGCAACGGCGGCAACCTTTCCAAGCTTTCCATTCTGGCTTTCCGACTTGCGGCCGGCCATTACTTCATTCACACCATAGTACAGCTTCACTAGTCTTCCTTCTTCGCCGGAGTGGGAAGGCTGAAAGTTTTGTTCTTCTTACGAAAGGTTGCATCGTTTCACACGCCTGGAATTTCATCAAAGCGATAAATATTAAGTCGGATGCTTCCGTAATCTTAGCGCTGCGGTTTGTAGAGCCGCTGGGCCTGCCTACTTTTGTTATCTCGCACAAACCAAAGCTATCAAAAAACATTGAATGCAAATTGGAGCTTTGGGTTGATTAAAAACTTAACACAACTGATTTCCGCTTTTCAATGGGCTAATCAATTGATAACACCGTCTGTAAGTTTTTCTCGAGTCATGTTACATGAAGGACGTTAAAACTACACATTAAATCAGGCGCTATTTAGGGAAATAGTCGTTTATGCGACTGTCACTCATAATTCACTCACAATAAAATATTGAAGCGTAAAAAATTAGAAAATGTACCTGAACCGGAAGTGTGCCAGGGCTACTCAACAGGGCGCTACTGAGTTTGTTGCCAAAGTAGGGCGGATATTGTCCAGTGAATAGCTACCGCCATGTACCGAGGAAATGTTAGTCTTTCTGCGCGTTCAACAACCTCGCCGTCTTGCGCGCGCAGCGGAAGGGGCAACACGAACCGTATCGTGCATTGTCGTCTGCCTCCTCAGCATTGAAGTTCTGACGGCGTCACGCATGCGCCGAACATTTGGTGAGATTGATCTAATTACTTCGCCTGGAAAGGCCAGTTCATATAACGCCACAACAGGTAAGGTCCCGGCTGTGTGAAACTCACTTTTCAGCTTCTCTTTCAGGCTGTCCCCTGCGTTAAAACAATGCTGGCAAAGAATTTCCCCGACTACTCCCACGAATGCACACGGAGTGGAGACTACGGAGAGGCAAGTCTTCGGCATTTTTTGCGTGAAGATATCGGAGGTGGCAAGTTCTACGCGGTTCAACGCTATCGACGAGCAGCTTAGCCAGCTAAATCCGACCGCTAGCGTTTGGCATTCAAAGCGAGCCTTGCAGATAACACAACCATAGTCACTGACAAGATGAAAACGGCATGGCATCTATTTTGAATGTCCCACCTCCACTGCACCCCTTGCCTTCCGCCGTGTTTTGGTTGCGGGTGAACGCTCGAAGCTTACGTTACGGCAAAGTGTTATCGAAGAGGAAGCTCGCACTGGAGGCGGGAAAGATCTTCCAGCCGTTCTCATTCTGGAAGTGATTATTGGCGACGTGTCCGACCAAAAGGGTGCTGGGGTCGGCCTTCCATGAATGGCCAAACCCTCAACATGACGTCTTGAGTAGCATCTAATTCTGACTGAGTGAGGCGATGTTCTATTTATCATCGGGATCGGTAGCCGAGTGGGCTAGCGCACACCAGCTCAGAGCACGTAGTGTGCGTTCGATTGACGTTGCGTTCGATTGACCACGCGTTCGATTGACAAGCACCGGCGTCCAGCGCGTTCGGCGTTCGTGTTGGAACGCGTTCGAAGAGTGAGTAGCGAGGCAAAAGGCTTTGCATCTACCCACCAATCATCCCAACCAGAGCTCGGCATTCTGACGACCCCGCTAGCTCTCGGCTCCTCCTCTCTCTCAGTTTATCGGCGCACTCTTGCGGACAACTTTCTGCGGTTACGCAGTCAGTGCGCTCTCCGCACCTTGAGTGCCCATACGCTCATCAAAGCCGCGCACCTGCACCCTTAACTACTTGCCAAGTGCCACAGAAACTTGTCCGGCACGAGCGTAGAAAAGTGGCCATCGCCGTGAGAGGCGTGCATTCGTCGAAACCCTTTCGGCACTAGCGAAGGCACGAAGCTAAACCATCGTTTATTTATTTATTTCTCTACAGGCCGTTACCTGCCTCGGAGGTCCGGAAGCGACCGTGAGTATATTGCCGTGATTATCGCGCCGAATTCACGAATGTCTCTACGAGTGTATACATATATGTTCCGATACCCTTTAAAAAAAAAATCACGCAGGCATTTCTCGATACGAGTCACGCCGAGGCCTTGGCGAGTGGGATCGTAAGTTGACATCTCTATACTTGAGAAGAATCCTACAACTCGATACATCTACATCTCAAACGCAGTGGAAGTTATGGGTCTGCTTGTGCGTTTTGAATATGACCATTTAAAGCACTAGAGCCGCAGTAATGCTGCCGATACATTATACAAAGGATAACGGAGTTCGCTGCGCACATGGTGTCAGAATTATATGCGGACAGGCTTCCAGAAGCAAATTTGAATCCTCTTTGCTTCCGACGTGTGTGCCTCGAACAGGCCTGCAGACAGTTTTTGTACGGCCAATGTGACACGACCTTCATATACAAGGAAGAAATACGCCTGCGATGAGTGTCTTTTGTACGATGTATTAGCAGTGGCTTAAACGTCGCAAAAAACTTGAAGACGACACATCCTTTTCTTTTCCTCATCGACGATTTAAAGGGGCTATGAAACGAGTTTTCTACTTTCGCTGAATACTACTTAGAATCGCCCCCTAACGTTAATAACTGAATAAACTTGCCTCACTTTGTTTTCAGGCAATTGTAGTCGCAAAATACAAAATTAAGAAATATGAGCATCGTTCATCCCCTCAGCTCGGAGCCAGAACAAGCGGCCACGTGGCCTGCTGCCTATCCTATATGGCGCCAACGTTCATACGGACAGCAAGTCGGCTACTTCTTGCGCAAAAGTTGCGGTGACGTCAGATGAATGCCAAGCTCCGATTGGCTCCGGTTGAGGGATAGCGGAAAGACCTCAAAGCAAGTTGCCCCGAGGTCCACCCACTATCTTTCATTCAGAACCAATCAGAGCTTGGCGTCTTTCTGAGGTCACCACAACCCCTGCAAAAAAAGGCAGACAAACTTGCGGTGTGCATAGTAGCCACGCGCTGGGGTTGGCAAAGTAGAAAACGCGTGCTGAGCTCCTGGTATTGTTGGAGTTCGGCTATTCTCATCTAAAGTCACTGGATCCTGGGACAGTAACGCCAAGCTCCCTGTGTGGTCGCCATCTTGGTCCGTGAAATGAGCAATTTGTCCTTGACCCCACCGTTCTTGGTGAGCCGATCTAAATTCGCTGGTGACGGGTAGCTTTATGGAGTCGTTTTTGTATACCAAGATTTTGCTAACCACACACCGGCGAAACAAGCGTTCACTTTCGTACCACCACCAGATGTTGTGTCGGTGCTTGGAAGCACTGAAAAATAAGTTTACTGTCTTGAAATACGCTAGAAGAACAATATAATTGTAAGAGATCCATGGAGATGGCCATGATTAATAAGTTGATCGCATACAAAGTGCCAAAGACTCTTATATTGGCGAGGAACGCTTCCAGTACGATGATGTTTAATGGTGATCTTGGCGCGACTGGTTTAGAATGACCCCCTGGAAGCTTCGAAGATTTAAATGGACCAAGATGGCGATTTCCATGGCAACGTAGACCGATTAGCCAATCGCCTTGCGAGGTTTGGGTCGTCTGTATGTTAGTATCCGTTTGTGTCCGGCTAGCAGGTAGGAAAGGCAATGGCGCTACTTTCCCAGGATCCAGTGACTTTATTCTCATCATGGTTGGATACGAGACACTACCCGAGTGTCCGCCGAGGAATTCATTGCTACGAGCCGAAGTCGAGTGCTCACGCAGTTCTCGTGTACAGTTCATGAGTCACGCTAGAATGTCGTAAGGCGGGTGGTTTCGATCTCACAATTACGCGTCATCAAGCTTTGCGAAGGCAAGACTAAAAAAATAGTTCCCTTTTATCATCGTGATTTCACCGCGACCAAGAAGCCTCTGAATCAGTGGCGGTCTGTGCGAGTATACTTGGGCCAGACTAGGACCAGTATGCCTCTGTAAAGTTATGAACATTCCAACCCGATATCCGTGTTTGTGGCATCTAACTGCTACGACCACCATGGTTGGAATGCGCCAAGCACTATTTACTACTCTGCATTTGTATGCATGCGACGCAAAAAAATTAGATCAGAGGAGTGAGCGTACCATTGCCGCAGCGTGTTTCCCGAGTACGGTATTCCATAGAATCCTCCTCATTAGCACAATCAAGCCAATCGACCTTCCCAACGGACCATTCTGGAAACGCCAGCGCCACCAGTCAGCGATCCTGGGCATTACGGAAACTGTGTGGGTGTCGCGCCCTTCAGCCAAGCCATGTCTAGCCTAGTTGAACGTTTCCAAGCTAGGTGGCGCACGCTGCCGCCCGAACTGCAGCACCAGTCTTAATTCATTCATGCATCCAGACAAACTACCGGTCGTCGAACGTTGTTAAAACGTTGTACCAACTGCGCAACTCATTCAAGTGGCAAAAGAAAAGTTAACTGCGTGAGTGAGACTTTGCTCTTTTGACACGTGGTCCACGCGCGATGGCCCATTCAAAAAAGGAACTGTAGCCCATCCAGTACGATGACCCATCCAAAAAGGGTAGTGTACAGACGTAATGTGATTGAGGGTTTCACAGCTCATATGAAAAAACGCAGCGCAGCACAAGCCGCTGCAAAGATTGCCAGCTGCCGTACACAGGGACTCAACGCGGCCGTGGACAACGTGGCTCTAGCACGCGGTACGGTGGTAGCGGCAGACGACGGAGCAGCGACCCTCATTGTCCCCATAATGCCTCACGCGTGCCGCTTGAGGGCGTGCGCTACTTTCTAGAAAGGAACGCAGAGCCATAATGACACCGGGAGAAGGTAGAAAAAAATACACGCAAGCCTGTGCATAATCTATATGCACGAAAGCGCTCTTGTCGGAAGGTGAAAGATATGTTAAGTTTTTGCAATGCCCTTCTTTATGGTGTAGCCCGTAATGTAGTCCTTTCCAAAGGAGAATGCCAGCTTATCTACTTCCCATTATGCAGCCGGAGCCGTAAAAAAACGGACATTAGAAAAAAAGTAAGCGTCCAGGTGGCACTGATAGTGACAACATAGATATCTCATTGTCATTACCCCTAGGCCGTTGCGTCATGTAGCACAGTACCAGCTATATGAACATGCTTCTTTTCGTCTTTATATTTATGCAGAAATGTCTTTTGGACAACTCGCTGCCCTGAGTTATCTCTCGAAGATAACGCCCGAGCCGGGCTTTTCACGCCAGCCATCGCAAGAAGATGGATCGAGCGACCATTCTATGGGACTAGCTGCATGTCTTCCCGTCTCCTCTGTCAAAAATAAAAATAATAAAGATGCAGCGACACCCCTAAAGCATTCCTGATTTTCTCTCCCTTGTTAGTGGCCAACGGCACCGTCCTAGATATCCATTTGCAAGCGTCTCCATTTTTGGCGCGAGTATGTAACTTAGTAGTCGTATGTTTATGCACGGGGTGTTTCAGTACAGGCTTTCAGAAATCCCTAAAAATACGGTGGTTTAGAAAAACAAAAGACACTCACCGGGAACAAACTGCCGGTCACAGCGGACGTCAGGAATTAAATAAAAAACAATACCCGGTGTCTCAAATAGCGCCCAGGCTCTTTAAATCAATCGCAAGAATTGGTCTTAACGCTATCATGCAACGATTTTGTGCAGCATTGCCCACAGGTGGTGCATTTTTTCTATAAAATTTGCGAATAGCGAACTTACCTGAGGAAGAAGTACGAAAAGAAACAGGCTTAACTCCTATGGAAACGCAGCGAAGCCTCCGGTCTTCAAACAATAGGGCGCCCTATTGTTTGAAGACCGGAGGCTTCGCTGTGTTTCCATAGGAGTTAAGCCTGTTTCTTTTCGTACTTTTTCCTCGAGTAAGTTCGCTCTTTGCACACTTCATAGAAAAGATACACCACCTGTGGGCCATGCTGCACAAAATCGTAGCACGATAGGTTAAGAAACCAATTTTTGCGGTCGATTTAAAGAGCCTGGCCGCTATTTGAGACACCCGGTAATTATATAAATAATTAACTAAAATCTACTCATTATCAATTTATTTATTTCATGAAAATAAAACTTCCAGCCTTTCCACTCTGGGCAAGAAGGAAGATCAGCGAAGCTGTATTATGGCGGGAATGCGCTCGTCCCGTGTGTTTCTTCTTCGTCCTCGTCTGTTTTTCGCGCTGTTTCCTACGATGAATTCCCACCAAGTCGCCCAGCGATCCATTCCTCTATGATAGCTGGAAAGGTTGCCACCATCTATGAGCGACGGCGGCTACCAGACTGGTTGTCTGGTTGCCACCGTCGCTCATAGATGGCGGTAGCTGTCCAGAGTTTTGTGTCGACATTTGTTTGGTACCGGACACGAAAATGGGGAAACTAGCCCTTAACAGCTCCACTGTAAAACATTTGGAACCTTGCTAATCTTAATTCCAAGCCACTAAATTCGACTCATTTTAGAAATATATAAGGCAGCGGCAGCATTTTGCGCCGTTCCTAAAAAAGATGTTAAATTTGGTCGCGTTTCGAGATTTCGGTTTCTTATCGGTGCGCATCTTAGCGCCAGTGGTCCCCTCCCTCTCTCGTGGCAAGGCACCGCCTTGCCTCCTACGTAGCATGGAGGGAAGTATGGCGCACGTGTTGCGCGTCTCGGCCACTGGAGAGCAGGACCGCTGGGACAAAGATGCGCTCTGATAAGAAACCGAAACCTAAAAAACGCGCACAAATTCAGCGGTTTTTTATTATTTTGCTTATTATTCTAATGTTGCAAAATGCTTCCCCTGCCCTATATCTCTCCCATATAAGTTGATTTAGTTGTCTTCGATGATGCTTAGCGAGTTTCTCATTGAAACCATGTTTATTTTCACTAATTAAGAAGTTTATTTGTAAGTTTTAGTTAATTTATCAGCAAATTAGTATGTTTCTTTTTGCAATTCCTAAAGTTCACCATGCCTAGCAATTTGTTCCTGGAAATAATTATTTTCTTTCTCAACCACCCTATTTTTAGGGATTTTTGAAAGTTTTGGAGGACTACTAAGTAACAGAACCCATAACTATATAATAGCTATTAGTCCTTGGTTTGAATAACAGTTTAGTGATCATCAGCTAAAACAAAATACAAACGTAATTGACGCCTATAATAAAGAACGTGAAAAGAGTCTCCTGAAAGCTCGAAGCATTCGACGTTTCATTAAAGTTCTTATCTTCTTCAATACATCTGAAGGTAGCAAAACATTGCTACCACGACACTGATGTATTTTCGAGAAAATTCATTGTTTCGTTTTTCTCGGTTAGTACACCGGCATTCAAAGGTGCCATTGTGAATGTTCAATGTTAAACTTTGTGTTGAGCAAACAAAAGTAATTTGTAGGAGACCATGCATCTCTTTATTAGTCTGGAGATTTTGAACTCTGTATGTGAATCACGTCGAGATAAAGAGCTATATACACAAAGAATATATGGCTATAGATTAATAACAATAATGTAATATTCAGAAACAGGGGTTCTCCTCGATGTCGCTCAGAAATCTGGCTGCTTTCGTAACGCGGTGAGGAACAGTTCGTGGAGCGTCTCGATCTGCCGGGGCTGCGAGCTCATTGGACGGGACAGCTTCCTCGGCAAGGGTACTCCATCTGTAACGTAGAATTCACCTTCGCTAAGGTTGATCGCATGCATAAGCTCTGGGAAATCTCGAATGTCTGACTTTCCCGCAAAGCACATGAAAGTGCAAATCGCTGCAATACGTATAGAGAGAATCGCGAAGCTGTAACATGCAGGGTGAGACCGTAAGGAATCCAGCACATTTGGCACGCCTCGGAAAATTCAAATTCCAAAATCTACGTACCTTAAAACTGGGCACACGAACGTCGTTTCGCGAGAAGTTCTATGTTCATTATTTTAAGAGCTTGACTTAAAGGTTGTAGAATATTAAATATAAAACAAAAACAGTCGCGAGTTCGCTCTCAAATGGCTTGCTGAGAGCAAAAAACAAAACAAAACAGAAAAAAAAGCCGAGAACGTTTAGCAGAGCTTGGCGACGGGCAGGATAATCCCGATAAGTATTAATTTTAATGAAATATATAAGCCATGATCAGCCGGGGAGCAAGCTCAAGAAAACAGTGATTAGACGACGAACAGGCTGGTATAGTACATAGAAACTACGCTGCCGCCGCTTTTACACTTTTTTTTAAATATATTTCATTACATCTACGTTTAGCTTTTAAAAAAAAAAAAAAACAGGCAATACGTTTTGCGTAACGGCGTTCGCGTGCCCAGTTTCAAGAATACGCACAATTAGAAATCGAATTCTGCAAGGCGTGTCAAATGTGCTGGTCCTTACGCCCTCAAACCGTCTGCTCCTTGCGAAGGCGCTGCGGTGACATTAGAACTACGCCGAGCTCTGATTGGCTTTGATTGAAAGGATAGTGGATAGACCTGAATGCTAGATGCCTTCAGGTCTACCCATCATTTGTTTCAGTCAGCCAATAAGAGTTCAGCGTTCTGACATCATCACAATCCCTGTGCAAGAAGCAGACGAGCTGGCGCTGCGCATAGATTACTGCGATTGGCTCTTCCAGGTGATCTAAAGAAAATAGACGCTCAAGATGTTTTATTTTATTTTTCTAGTTTGACACGGTGAACGTCAGTGTGCCGCCTAATTTTTGTTTGCCAAATAAATTCCCGGATGCGATCGTCTATTCTTTGTTTACAGCGCCGGTAAGATGTGGCGTTTCTACAAAAACAATTTAAAAAAGAAGGGCAAAGCTGAAAACGTGGACAAACATTAAGGCACCTCTAGACAAATTGAAAACTTGTTTGGTTCACTTTCTTAAAAAAAATATTTAGTTTTTTTCTGTTGATCTTTTTAATTTACTCAGTTATGAAGCACTCTGGTCTACATGTGGGCATGGAAGATTTGCAGCGATGAAGTGGCTCATGCCTTTCGTCTTGAGGCAGCTCCTGAACGTGTCATCGCGTACGTCCCAATCCAGCTGGCGGCACAATGACGGCGCAGCTTTGCTAATGCCCCTGGGCCTTCAAGGAATAATAAATGATTATGATGATGATGATATTGGGAAATCTGGAACGTCGACGTTCCCGCATAGCACGCGAGAGAGCCAGTCGATGCAATATACGGAGGGCGCATGGCGAATGACATTAAAACAGTTTGTTTTGACATTTCATAGCCTTTTTTATACATTATATAAACGGTCTGCGCTACGAAAATGAGCGTGCTTGGAACGTCTTGCCCGTCGTCACAGCACATGCTGGCTTTTCAGGTCTACACATATTTTCAGCCTCGTCATTCGTCGAGCTGTAGATTGCAGCGATTGGCCACTCCCGATTGATTTTCAGGAAGCTATATAGACACTCCAAGTTTCTTGGAAGTTTAAACTCTAAATCATTAGAAACGTTGGGCATGACTTATTGTACGTTCAAGCCTCTTGCTCCGTGGTTCTTCCTTTTGTGTTCTTGACGGTCGGTGCCTCAATATTAATGGCTTTTAAGGGATAATAAAATTTCTGGAACTCACTGTGCACGCCCTGCGCTTCTAAAGCGGTCGGTGAGTACGGTCACAGGTGCGACACGAAGCACTGTTCCTCAAAACACCATACCGTCCATCACGGAGTGTCGTAAGAGAAACAGTAAGTGTACACTTAATTCGGCCAAGATGTTCTTTAAAATGCAAAAGTGGAACACGAAAAAATAAAAAAAAAAGGAATGAGGTGCGAACCGGCGGACTTGCGCCTTGCGGCTATTTCCGGTTCCGAAGACTTGATGACGGGTTCCGGATGTCCCTGGAGGTACAGACCCTGGAAGCCGAGGAATGGGGACACCAGCCTCGCCAGCAGGGACTCCAGCTTCAGCTTGGTCTTGGTCGGTGGGTAGCTGTCACTCACGTTCTGAAAGGCGTCACAAAACAAGGGAAAAAACGGAAAAGAAGGCGTGTTTTAGACGATTACCCTTTGTGCCTTAATGCATCATGTTGGAGGTGCTCTCAGTCTCACACTACTATACTTCGTTTCACCCTAAGTTCAGACGCAGGCGACGCTACGGGCTGATGGGACCAATCAAACAGCGTTAAAACGCACTATTACGGTGTTCCTCATGTTTCAGTTCGTGTTAAATCACCGCTTTACCAACCATAAACAGGAAAGGCCCAGTGACCGGCGCTTTTCAAGCTGATTGATTGGTCGCATGAGCACGTAGAATCAGCTGCGTCTGGACTTAAGCTGAAAAGAAGTATAGGTGCAGAGCTGTCATGGCATTTTGCGCTGCAGTCTGTTGCAACATAAAAGGGGGAAGAAAAGCCCCTTTCAGAAATATCTCTCAAACACTTTCCTAAGAGCCAAATGCTTCTAGTAAAGTATTTGGCTCTCTGCTCGCCATGGCGTTTGGTTTCCGATTCTCTAGCGTTCGCACTGCTAAAGTAGGAAAGTGGGCGACTTTGTGCGAGGGTCTTGTCCTGCCATGTATACTCTGCGACATGTACTTCAAGTATTATAAAGTGAGACATGGTTTTAGTTTGTTATCTATAACATAGAATGCTTATGAAAACTAACTCAAGGCTTGAAATCTGCTTGATCTGAAATGAGAGCAAAATATCCGCGCAGTGCATTCTGAGTTCAGTTCAGCCTAATCACAGCTGGCGGTTACTAACGGCCTTAAGGGCAGTAAAACTGCACGTCTAACGGCGTTGGCGATATGGCTGCTAAAGGAACTAGCAATTTCAAAATATAATCCTAGGATTAGAATCACTAAAACACAATTCAGAAGGAAAATTATATGCTTTCTATCAAGTGAATAGGATTCAGGCACAATTTCTCATTTTTACAGAAAGTTCGTAGCCGTATTTCTACCTGTGTGAACTAGCTGAAAATTAGTCAAATAACAATTAAGAGTACGTGGGGCACCTCTGTCTTCCCGTTCTATTTTTCCGACCCTTCTGAAAAAGGTCACAGTTCTCAAGCAAACAATCATTCAAATAACTCAAAGCTTATTGTCATCACCAAATGACAGCCTAACTAAACATATGGGCTTGTCATTATTAAAATGGTAGCAGGAAGACCCATGGACTCCTCATACAAATAATAAATATCTACTGTGCATTAAAACACTTTGTTTTTTAGCCATGACGTTTGTAGATTCTATTGGGCACTTGGAGGAGTTGTTGCTTCGCAACGCTTGGTGGCGTTCGTATTTCAATTGGAAACGTTCAGTTTCGTACGCGTCCCTGGTTCTTTGGGGATGCTACTTTAAGAAAACCTGGTCGACTCACGTAAAGAATTAGAATCATGTGTCGTATGCTCTCCAGAACAGCATCTTTGTTCAAGCTCAACAGGTCTGCAAAAGATACAAGTCAGCATATTAGTATGGCGCATCGAGTGTTAAAACTACGAGCACGATTACTTTGTCTTCCCAGTACATATATTATAGGTATATGCTCCGTTCTTTTAGAAACGTGAATGGGTGTCACCGATCGCATGGAATCCATACAAAAGAGCCCCGAGCCCTCTTGCACAAAAGAAAGGTATTTTCGACAAAATGATGTCGATAAGAGTTTAAAGCCTGTTAGTCGGTTTGATCAAATAGAAGGGTTCTAAACGGACCGAGAAGCGTAGAATACAGGTCTCCACACATACCTCAAAGAACAGTCTTCTGCCACCATTATTGTCACTTTCCAGCAACCGCCATATCGCGTGCTTTTTTTATATATATATAATTCCTTTTAAGCGCCGTCGTGGCAGGCTTTATAACGCAGGGGACTGCTGTCGTTGAGAGCTGAAGAAACGTGGGGTGTCTTATGTCCTGAGCATCACATTATCGCACTTCAGCCAATGAAATTGTGCTATTCGCCGCCAAGAACGAGGAACAATGAACCACGAAGTAAAAAGCGCGAATCCAATAAGCTGCGCCCTGTGTTCCTGGAGCGGTAAATACCGTATATTTGTTTATTGATTTACAATTATTGATTTCAAATTACCATCAGCTTCCCGAAGGGCAATACAAGGGGGACGTTTGCAGGCATACTTCGTCACTTAATGTACGCGGGTGCACGCGTATTCCCAAAAGCCGTCGAAGGTGACATTGCGTCTCTGAATGTTTGATCCGTGCGTTGTCACCGTGCACAGTAAGCTCGTTCGGATTCCCTGAAGTTAAAAAGTTACGCATAGCAAAGGAAGAGACATAATGAATACTGCTGCATTTTTGACACGTTGCGTTCCTACGCAGCAAAGAGTTCGGCCCTCAGCTTCGAACAAAGGGCGCCTCTTTTCTTTATGCGCGACGCTTCTATCACCAGAATAAAGACCCCGGACTTTCTGGAAATGCCGAACCAGCTCTGATGTGGTATTTATAATGGTAATAGTAATAGTATATTCTACATGTCAAAGCATGGTGAGGGCCAGGAAGAAAAGCTGCCCAAGCAGCTTGGATGATCCCCAGCTCTCCGTTACAGGTACTCAGCAGTGGCCTGCTTTTCCGCGTTCATGACGGAGCAAGAAAAAAGCATCCTATAGTCGCTCAAGAAATGAGAGTAGGATATGCACACCACCAGAGACAAGGCTGTACAGAGAGATCCTAATAAAACAAGGCCTAAATTAAACTGTAGTTCTGGCCACCAAACATGGATGGCCCTAGATCGAGAGAGTTTGACCATTCGTTGGAGGCAAACGAGGAAGCTCCATTGGCCGAAAGCGGACTTGGCGCATTCCAGAGCATCTTCACAAATTCGAATCTGGCCAGCCAAAATCCGCGAATATTAACCTTGCGGTGGTCACGAGAAGAGAAATTAATAACTGCGTCGGAGCAGCTCACGGTGACTGAATATATGGTGCGCATGATGTTTTGATCACGGTCATGTAAAATCATGGTGGAAGATATATAAAGATAGAGAAGATGTAGAAAGCGTGCGCGACTAGCAGGACGATCGACCGAATCCGTACGCCAGGCGCCGAGGGCAGAAAATCTGCCGTCCGAGCGGCCACACTCTGTCCAAGCAAAACAGAGCTCGAGGGGCACATTCGTTTCTTACATCATTTTGCGTAGTCATAATCAAAATATCACGTGAACTATATTTTCAGCCATGAAGAGTTACTACGTCTAACTCTTACGCGCTTATTAAAAATGTTTCTCGCTACCACCGCTAGGGATTATTTTCGGATTCTGGTTGGCCAAGTGAGCATGTCCAGCACTCTTTCTGAGTCTTGTGCACGCCCCGACTCTGCCCGCTCCTCCCATTGACTAAACTCTCTCTATATACGGCTCTGCCCACACCACTGCACATTCTTTGTTATCGGAAACTAAAAAGCGAAATGACATGGCAGGTATGAACACGAGTTTCTTGCAAACATTGTGCACAGGTGGCTTGAGCTCGCCCAGCAGAACTGCAGCTTGATGGCACCGAAAAACCCTATAATACGTAGAATACGTGCTTGGTTCGTGGACGAATGTGGGCGTTCTGGAGGTCTTTTTCACCTAAGGTGCTTCGCATGTTAGTACTTAGTACTTACCGTGTTACCTAGCAGGCATTCATCCCGCTGAATTTAGCGAAACTAAATTCTACTATAGTCACTCTCAGGATGAAAATGGAAAGGCGCCGGTTCCGGATGCCCGTCTGCATATTAAGATTTCCTCACGGAGTGAAGGGGGGGGGGCAGTGTTTGACGCATACACGGATGCCAGCTCGGAGATTTGCGTACGACCTTATCGGAACCAGCCAGGTTGGCGTGTGTTTCTCTGATGTATTATTGTCAAAAGCTGCGCTGCTTAAACGCCCCGTAATTATTTTTAGAGCGCAGCTCTTAGGCGCCCGTTTCTGGCTTGAGCGGCGTCGCCGTCGCCGTCGCCGTCGGCGTCGCCGTCGGCGTCGGCGTAACCGCGCGGTGCATGATGGGTAATTTTCTCCGCTAAATCTAGCGGAAAATTTTCCCCGCTAAATCTAGCGGGAAATTTTCCCCGCTAAATCTAGCGGGAAATTTTCCCCGCTAAATCTAGCGGAAAATTTTCCCCGCTAAATTTAGCGGAAATTTTCCCCGCTAAATCTAGCGGGAAATTTTCCCCGCTAAATCTAGCGGAAAATTTTCCCCGCTAAATCTAGCGGAAAATTTTCCCCGCTAAATCTAGCGGAAAATTTTCCCCGCTAAATATAGCGGAAAATTTTCCCCGCTAAATCTAGCAGAAAATTTTCTCCGCTAAATTTAGCGGAATATTTTCCCCGCTACATCTAGCGGAAAATTTTCCCCGCTAAATTTAGCGGAAAATTTTCCCCGCTAAATTTAGCGGGGAAAATCCGCCCCCCTCCCTCCTCGAGGTCACGTGACCCCCAGGCCACGTGACGCCCCCTCCCCGAGGTCACGTGACCCCCCCCCCCCGTGCCTTCCCCTCCTCCTCAAGAGCTGCGCTCTAATTCGGCGTTACAGGGAGTTGTAAACGGCTTTAATTTTTTTATGCCGAAATTGTTTTTTATTTGTAATGTTTATATCTATTGTGTCAGCGCCATTCTCAGTTGTCGCCATAGTGCTCCGTCGCGTCAACGCCCCATTCGCGCATTTTACTTTTCCTGACGCGAAATACGCTGCTTGGTTTACCATCACGAGCCGTCTTATCTCAAACAACGAACACGAAAGTTAACAGTCGTCTCTGCAGCTTCCGGAAGAGCACAGGGGCGTTCAAATAGACCAATCAGGGCCTCGGATTCGCCCCATGGTTTTACTCCGCGAGGAAATCTTACTATGCGAAGCGTGCGCTGGAGGCATATATCGTAAGTGAAGGACTTCCTTAACCTCCTTGCTGTTGTCATCCTGTTAGTGACTACAAGCTTCTAGCCCTTTTCAATGTTGTGCAGTAAAGAACTCCTGTAATGCTCATAATGCTCAGAACATGTTCCACGCTCCAGTAGACAAAGGTGGTGGCGATTAGAGGGAGATTATTAGAATATAAATAAACAGCTGTCCAGAGGCTTACCATCAAGGTCCAACTTCGTGACCACGACGTCTCTGAAGGTTACCAGGAAGGTCTGTCTGATGCTTTCCGAGCCCTTGCCCTGCGGTGGCGTGAAAGCATCACCGCGTACCCAGACGGTGAGCGAAATGGAGTTCACGTTTTTTGCATCGAGACAACGGACAAGGAACGCAAGATGTCAAAGGGAGTCCCTGCCTTGACGACGTACAAGATCAAGTCGAGCGTGGGCAGCACGTGTGTGAAGAGGTTGTCCCATTCGTCGGCCAGAGCGGCCAAGAGCTGGTCTCCTGCAAAACACGTGCGGATATGAAGAGGATGGCTCTACGAGCTAAGAGTTTCACCGAGTCAAACGCTGCCCGTCCGGGCTGGTTTGCACACTTGCGGCTGCGTTAGCGCAAACAGGACTAGGACGCTTTTTTTTACGTTTCGCTCGGAGGTGTTATTTACAAAGCGCCATATTGTACCGGATTAAACCATTTTGTCAGAAGAGCAACTTAGGTAGTATATCTTTAGTTGTGAGAAAGAACAAACGGGAAAAACTGACCACCGGTTGTTTGGGCTAACTTTCTTGCGCTCTGCACCCTAAAGACTGGATCACACATATTCGTCTGAGTTTGATCGGCTGCATTACAGCCGCTCGTAACCGTTTATGGGGAGAGAGCACACTGAAGCCATCTGTCGAAGAACTCTGGAACACCTCCGGTCTGCGTAGCCTATATGTTACGCGTAAGGGGCAATGGTTTCAACAAATGTTTATCTATCCACGCATTCAGCCATATTAAGCACCATTCTTCTACCGCGTGCTTGAAATGATGCTGAAAATATTACTAGCGCTCATTTCTCATAGAAGGTCCGCAGGTTTGATATCGAAAATAGTGCAAACCCTTCAGTCTAGTTATACGCAGATTGAAAGTGTTCCAGGCCACCCTGATAGATTGTGCCAGCGTACCAGTGAGCGGTTGCAACTGACTGCAATGAAGCCAGTTACTCTTGAACGGTTTTGCGAACCAACCTTAACGTGTTACAAGATGACGCGTAACACGACTGTCCAAATTCACACGCGTCATGCACAATCCGCTACTCGTTATTTACTTCTTTTACCGATCAAATATGACATTTTCCAGACGCATCCGCTCCCACTTTCCGCGATTATAACTCACAAAGTGCCCGTCATGCAGTAAGGTTCCTCTGAGCCCTTGTGATAAGCTTTTCCCGATGTAAGCGAAACTATTCTGCAAATGCGGTGAAAAACGTCATTTTCCTCATCATCATCATCACCATCATAATCTCTTCATTTCTGTGCCAATAAACAACAATTATCTATAATGTGGCATAACGTGACATAATGTTTAGAAACATCAGGATACAGCAGAAGAATCTCTTACCTACCAGCATAAAAATACGTGCACACGTGTAGCGGATCCTTCCCACATGTTAGAACGGACAGCCTTAAACTCAACACCTGTTTTCTGATAACGAAGTGACGACTTCGTCACTTTTCTCTTGCGAATAGGAACGAGTGACCTACTTTACATAGTTTCGAGTCCAGGGGCGGATGCAGGAATTTCCTGAGGGGGGGGTCAGGTGTTGGTCAGCGTACCATTTGTTTAGGAAAACCCTCCCTCTCTCCCTCGTTTCACGCCCTAAATTTTACACATGCAGAAATCAAGAGGGGGGTCAGGACATCCGGACCCCCCTCTAAATCCACCCCTGCCGAGTTAGCGGTATTTTTAAATATCTTTTATATTTTTCCGCATAACGACTGCCACTTGCACGTCAGTGTCCGCGATTTTATATTTTTCCGCATAACGTCTGCCACTTGCACGTCAGTGCCCATGCTCAGAGACGTTGTTATTGTTGTTTTTTTCTGTTGTACATCTTTTCATTAATTGGCTATAGGAACGCGAACACGAATATTACCCGACGATTTTATCGATATCGTGCGAAATCCGAGTTGCGCAGTTCTCGTATTCCATGCGTAAGCTGAATTCGCCTGACGTGCCTAAGCACTGCAGATAGATTACGGGGGGAAAAAATGCAAAGAATTGCGAAGGATAAACAAAACAAAAAAAAACGGTGCTTTACACTTTCTTTTAGGCTTGACTGCGACAATCAAGTCACTTAGGCCCTCGTGCCCCAAGTAGCACACTTTCTCGGCACAGGCTTGGGCCAGACTGGCGCGAGCTAGAGCTAGCTTGGGTTAAGCTCTGGCCCAAGCTCGCGCTAAACTGGCCCAAGCATGAGCGGGGGAAGTGTGGTGCGAGGGGCGCTAGCATTTTGGTTTACAAAGCAATATGCAGCTAGTAAAATTATAACCCAATACCGTTTTGAGATATTTTGAGGACGTCCTTTCCAAGCGTTGACATAAGAAACAATAGAAAGTAACAAAACAAATAGAAGTTCACCCACTTGGCTGTTGACAGAGCTTGTGCCTGAGCGCTGTGAAGCAGACCTCCAACTCCCTCTGCATCCACAATGACAAAATATATATATAATAAAAAGTCAGTTAGCTATTGCATTAAATAAGAACTTTTCTGTTTTTACTTCCACAGTGCAAAATAATTAAAAACACGTGATTACCTTATACGAGTCATAAATGAATGGTCCAGCCTTTGATCCACTTAGGGCTCTATAAAACGATAGAAATAGGTTTGGAAATTAAAACCATACAGGGAAGTTCAACCAAGTCATGGATGTAATGGAAGCTGGTGAATATAACCTGATTAACTTGATCATGGGACCCGTCTGAAAGCCACAATGGGCCTGCCGATGTTTCAGTAAAAAGATTTAGCATCATCGAGGGCTCCGAAGGGCGATCTCCCCTTAGTGACGCTACTGACTCAAGGAAAGTCTCTTAAATACCACAGAGAATAACGAACTTTCGGGCGTCTTTCTTACTTAAAACCATGGTTGCCAGTTAGCTCCAGCTTTATCTGAAATCGCAAGAAATGCTTTTTCGTCCTCCAGAAATGTCAGTTCAGTTTGCGACCGAGTGAAACGGCATCACCCGAGCTTCCTGCAGCGCCATACCTGAAACCTTAGAAAGTCTCATTTTCAGGTCGTAACTACACCGGCAGCCGCTCTGCACAAAACACAAACAAATGACAACAAGAAACTCTGGAAACAGAATGCCGATATTTCCAACGTATTTAATGAGTTGAGTCTTCTTCTTTTTTTGTGGTTTGTCATTTTTATAAGGTTTGTCCGTAATCTATAGTCCGCAAAATTGGGTACTTGGGGTAAAAGAATTAAGGCACTTGAACCGCGTGAGGACTTCCAACTTTCTCAGCAGCTCCTGCGTGAGACTATATGTGGGATACATTACCGTTACCGGGGAGCGCCCAGCCCATTTTCACTGAAAACTGGGTTAATCTAGACATTGGCGCTTGTCCGGTCAAATCGGGCGGTTAACGTATAATTTGCAGAATACCCAAGTTTGGGAAATGTTAATAATGGACGATCGAACGAAGTGGGCGCCTCCACGGTATTTTAAAGCAGATAAGGCTATCATTGTTTTTTCTGGAATTTATATAAGAAAGGCGAAGGGCGATCGAGATGTCAGGCCCAAATCGACATGCGGTGCCAAAAAGGCACCCCCATCTGCAACGAACTATAGACCGCATGCCCAACGGGCCCAACAGCGCTTGAACGGCTTAAGTGAAGACCAATGATTGGTCTTTGAAGTGCATCGCAGGGCAGTATATACATGCTTCTCAAAGTGGAGGCGCTCGACATTCGAATAAGCGTCATCTGTAAGCGTACCGTATTCTCTCGTGGAGGGCGGCCAGCTCACCAGGCTGCAGGGCGACCCGTCTGGTTTTGAACAGACTCCGAATGGTCTGCTGCAACCTGCCAATAGAGGCATCAGCCTGTGAGCGGAAAAGCTTCGACGTTTATCGGAGGCAGTGACTATTTCGACCTCCATTTTCAAAATAACTTTAATTATTATTTCGACGTCCGTCACGCCATTTCCTCAAGACGTGAAAAATACCTTTAAAATGTTTGCGACGCCCCCCTGTCCCCGTAATTTTTTTTTTTTTTTTACTATTATTTTGACTCTTTCAAGCTTGGGACTTTGAAGTTTCGCAATGTAAAATACTCAAAAAAAGTCGGCCAAACAAAAAATGAAAGCCGTTTACAACTCCCTGTAACGCCGAATTGGAGCGCAGCTCTTGAGGAGGAGGAGGGAAGGGTACTGAGGAGGGACTCATCTCTGTTACGTCACGGCGCGGTGGTGGCGCGTCGGTCGCACTTCCGGTCTGGGGCTGTGGGCGGAAAACCCCATGTGAGGCGTGTATTCCTGCGTTGTTTTTAAAGGAACCTGACGAAAACATGCCTTTTCGTCAAACCGCTGCGACTGGGGCTGTGCCAAAAGAGTCGAGAAAGGTTTGAAGATCAGTTTTCATGTTCTCGGTTCGTCCGAGAACGTGGATATGTGGTAAACCAGACGCCGCCGGACCACAATTGCTTGGGCGGGAAGCACTTTGGGTTGAATTCATGGATACTTGTGATCATCAGATTTATTTGTTTTGTTCCAACATGAACGCCGGAAAACCGTAAAGTTGTACGGCCCACCTGCGGACTACGTTCAGTGCGTCTTGAAGTTCGAACGGCCGTCTGATCGTTCGAACTGTCGTCTGCTCTTTCAAACGCTTCTGCTTGTCGTCTGCTCTTTTAGACGACACCGGCCCGTAGACCAAATGTTGGCCCGGTACTTGCGATAAGAAGTAAGTGCAGGCCTGAAAAGACTTAAGTTTGAAGGTTGGTAAGCAGGCTCGACGTAAACAGTAGATACAAGGAGATGTTGATTATTGTTACCAGCGGCCATCACCGACTTGTTATGCCTCATTCACTTCGGCCGATTCTGCTTGCGATTTTCAGTATCGACGTCGACCATCGCAGCTGCGGTTCACGCTTTTGCAGCCCGAGCGACGTCGCGACTGAAAATTGCGAGCGAAATCTCATCATGTGAATCAGGCTTCAGCGTATGTGTACATTCTGCGGCGTCCACGCGGAATGAATCGCCGCATGTCAGATTATTCACGCGAAGTTTTGCGGTGTAACGAGCCTCGTTAATTTCGCTGACGCCGCTCATGTAGTCAGACATTGCCAGGAAGACGTAAAATCAACAATTCGAAAGCGATAAAGGGCAGGGGGACTCACACCGACGCCGATAACATCGCATTTCAATGGTTTGTTTATGGGCGACGGCGAGCTTGTTGCCCACACCCCCATCGCGCATCCGCGGCGCCGGTGGCGTCCGCTAGGGGCGCTCCGGTTTGTTTGTAAACATGAGTTGGTGTATACCCATCTTTTCTCCTCCTCCCCTCACGGGGGTCACGTGACCTCGGTGGGCCACGTGACCTGTGGGGGTCACGTGACCCCACAGGTCACGTGACAGGAGGGGTCACGTGACCTTACGGTTACGCCGACGGCGACGGCGACGCCGACGCCGCTCAAGCCGGAAACGGGCGCCTAACAGCTGCGCTCTAAAAAGAAAGAAAAAAAAAGGATTTATCTTGTTTGCAGTTGACGTCGCGGTTCATCACGCACTTTCCGACAACAAATCCCGTGCGGTCGACTGCTCTTTTTGTTTTCCCCTTTTAAGTGACGGGGAAAGCAAAAAATCTTTTAAGAGTACAACTCAAATATCACGCCGCACGTAACGATCTCTTCGTTGAGCTAAACATTACAGAATGCGGCACACTTGTTGTTCATCATTTATTTCACATCATTTATACAGAGAATCTCGTACAGAAAACTTGCAGCCTGTATTACAGGACATATAGTATATACGATGTCGGAAAATGCGTCCATATCGTACAATCGCGAGGCAGACTGCAATAGAATATTCCTTCGCTCAGTGCGCTGGAACCTTTGCTGTTTCGTTTGCACCGGTCAAAAAACATCAAGGAGGCAATGTTGGCATCTTTCGTAATTAACCCAGACTCGTTATACACGTACTGCATGGACCGAAAAGAAAATCGAAACTAAACAACGTACTCACGAAACCATTAAAAAAAGAGCGGGTTTGGTAACGCTCAAGGCGAGGCTTTAGGGAGTCTTAGAATAGCGTGCGCAAAAGATTTATCTATACGCAAAAAATAACGTCGTCGCCACTGCGCATATGTGCCGAAGCTTACAGCCTTTTGCGCTATTGCGGCCGCTATTTTAGGAGTACGCTACTTCTTTGTTTCTTTTTTTAATGGCGTGCGTACACAAAGAGTTTTTTTTTTATTTTCGTTCCTCCAAGGAGGATTCGTGTTGGGCGACAAGTTGGCTAATACAAAACCGAAACCAACACCACGTAGGTAAGCAGAAGGCCTCCGCATCGTCATCGCAGTCAGATCGATCGAGGCTTGAGATTGGTCACGAGTGCTGCGTCAGTGTTCGGCCGGTGCTCGTGTTCAATCAGCGCGTCGAAGGTCGGACTCGGGACCAATAGCCGAGTTAGCACGACCCGACTCTGATGACGTTTCATGGAGGGAGAGAAGGCAATGCAGAGACTTTGATTATTCTAAATGGTGTTTACCGAACAGATTTAGAATATGGCGACTCCCAGGACCGCGGCTGCGCGCCCCTTGGTGGCCGTCCTGAGCGCGACGCCATCGGCATCCTCGCGACTGCGATTTTTAATACAGTACGGCATTGCGCTCTTACGGGAAGTGAACGCCAGAAATGCTTTGGAGTACCCAGCAAGGTAATGTGGCGATCGCAGGCATGTTGCTGCTTGCCACGCGCGAGCGCTTCTCGGCGAAAGTCAGTATAGACTCTAAAAATATCGGGCCGTAAAGGTAAAGTGTTTTATACTTTGTGCTCTCATGTCACTATTTTTTTAGACCTGTTTATTGTTTTATGTTCTCCTGTCCTTTTCATTCTCTTTTAATTCCCCACAGCCCTCTCCCCAAAACACAGTAGCCAACCAGGACTTTAACTTAGGTTAACCTCTCTGTTCTCCCTTTTCTGACACTCTCGCTTTCTGGCCGTAAAAGAACTCGTAGGTGTTCTTCGGCTTGTCCATGATTTTCATCCTAAGAAGTTTTCCTAAGCACCAGCTAGAGGGGTGCTTAGAAGCTTAGGAGCTTAAAAGAACCCCTTATAGCTCATAAGGGGTTCTTTTAAGCTCCTGTTTTGACACAGAAAAATTCTTCATCACCCACTGTTGCCATTCTATATTGTAACAGGAGGCGATAGTGCTTGAGGCGAAACCATTCTTTACTAGCTGAAAGAGTTCTTGGGGCTTCACAAAATGCTTAAAAACAAACCTTTTTTTTTTTTTCAAGGTGAACAAGACTTTTTTCTTTTTTTTTTTGCTGCAGCGGCGTGAGCGGGCATTATTAGTCGAGCGCTCGCGTCTCAATTTCACATTCAAACAAATCTAAAATGTTACTCTGAACCAAAGCTATATTTATTCTACTCAAGTTACAGCAGTCAGTGTGAAATAATATTTGGTATCTGGGTAGCGTTGCAAGCGCGAATTGCTTGCCTTTTGTGTTGTCATGAAGAAACGCTATTCTAAAACTCTCTTAACTGCATAACATGCGCTAACGCGAGCGCAATCTTTATCGTCAACGTGCGCTAAAATTGCGTACGTTATTCCAAAATCATTTTTGAAAACATTCTAAAACGCGCTTGCACGGTATGAGGGCACAAATATCGTTCAAAACTCTGTGCTGCGTGCTGTACGCACTTACATTTGTTACGTGCAGGGAAGAGAGGGATCAAGCTCGCCTTTGTTTTGGATTCAAAATCTTAAGTGAGGCGCTTGCTGAAAGGACGTGTGACAGCTCAGATCATCGTTGCCGGGCATGTCACGTCCGAAAGAAACAACTGTGAAGCCAGTCGAGCGCACACACACTGAATAAGACATTTCCAGTGTCAAGTAGACCCGAAACTTCCAGGCATGCGCATGTTCATCCTTTGTGTTTGTGCACCGAATTTTACTCAGTAAACAGAACGTAACAGCTCCACTGTGACGGCTGTATCTGGATTTTCGCGTTCCAAAACAACCATCGCTGGAGCTTCGTTAGGACGACCTAACGAAGCTCCAGCGATGGTTGTTTTGGAACGCGAAAGAATGTGCAAAAGAAAAGGCTATAAATATGTCTGGATGAGTACGGAAAATTCTAGTAAGGCGGAAAGACGGCGCGGCTGTGATACGTATTGAGGATGAGAGTGACTTGAACCACATCCGCTGATATGACCTCGTGCAGCTCATTTAAAGATTGGGACAGATACACCAAGACGATACTAGTTGAGGATGGAATAGAAGACAGCCGGCAGATTCTCCATCTCATTCAAATTAATGTTAGAAGCCTTAAAAAACACTGGGGCGAACTAAATGTATACCTGAGAGATGCACCTCCATAGATATAGATATACTCAATACTAACCGAAATAAATGATCGAGGCGACTAGAGCCTTTGACTTTTGTTTTAGATGAATTCCATGCAATGTCGGCACGCCGACAAGACAGAAAAAGGAGGAGAAAATCTCTTATAGACAAAAAATACGTGGTCAATTGACCGTATTGAGCTGTCTTTGAATCACGCGGAAGTTCTTGTGCTTGCTTTTCATAATGCAGAACTGCCATTTATAATATGGGCTGTGTATAGACCACCTAGCAATAATTTAGAATTGTCCTATCAAATATTCTCAACATTAGTAAATACCTTCAATAACAATGATCAACTTGTATTGGCAAGCGACTTTAATATCGATATCACGTGCTACAGAAAAACGGGAGTCACAGAATATCTTGATATATTGTCCGACTACGATTTATATAATTTAATTGACGACTATACGGGAGAAGAGTACCTCGGTAATACAGTAAACAAATCGTGAGTTGTTCACGTGATAGGAAGGCAGAGTAACTTACAATTTATAGATGTAACTATTAAGCAAAAAGTAGCCGATCATTATTTTGTTGTGGACAAAATAGTTAGGACAAAATAAACTTTAAAAAGTTCTTGACACTAAGAAAATAGACTACACTATCCGAAAATATAACTGGAATTTTTTTATTCATCTAGATCACATCACCCTCTACGACAGGTTAGTTGTAATATTTAAAAAACCTCTACAAACATTCTACTAGAGCAATAAAGTTAAAGCCGAGAAAACCAGAAAATAATTGGATCAACAGAGAAATACTACTACAAATGAGTCTCGGAGAAAAACACGTTATGAAATAGATGTAAGCCAAACCCGCGTGCTACAAAATTAAAGGAAGAATTTAGACGACTACGAAACATCCTCACTGCAAACATTATACTTGCTAAAAGGGGGGGGATTAAAGGAAGGAGGAAAGGGGGAATAACTTGAAAGAAATATGGAAAAATTGTAAATTAAATAATTGGCACACCCGCTAAATATATAGTATAGACGCATGTATATAAAACAATTTCGGTGCTACTGACTGTGATAAGCTAAGCAATGAGTTTTATTATGCCTTCATTACAAAGGTACAAGACTTGCGTAACCACGCAAACAACACTGTATGAAAAGTTAAGCTATAGCCTATTAGGGTATTCAGCTGATTCTGCGTACTTGTCCCAAACGACAGAATCGGATCTAGAATACATGGTATCAGTATGCCAATAACAAAGCCAGCAGGATTTCACGAAATAAGGTTCAGAGATATAAAAAATATCATCGGCTGCTTAAAGAGCGTTCTGCTTGCTATATTAAATGGTATGTTGTCAACATGAAACATACCCAGTAAGTTTAAAGTTTCAATAGTAGGGCTTATTTATAAGCAAAGAAATAAGACAATTAACTAAATACAGGTTTATCGCGCGGTTACCGGCAATTTCTCAGATAATGAAAACATTTGTCCTACAAATCATGACTTCGTTTTGTGATACATTTTCACTGATGTGCAACTATCAGTATGAGTTCCGAAGCAAAGAGGTACGATACTTTTACTCAAAGATATAATAGACTTCATTATTCAACAAATAGATAGCAACAAATTAGGGCTAGCGCTATTCTTAGACCTGACAAAATCCTTTGATACAATAGATCACTCAATTTTGGTTGACGAACTAGATAAAAATTGATTCAGAGGGCATTTTCGTATATTCTTCAAAGGTTACTTCACCGGAAGAACCCAAAGAGTTCGATTAGGAAACATTACAAGTTATGCTGCACAACTCACCTGTGGTGTGCATGAGGGCTCGGTATTGGGTCACTCACATGCTATTCAACATTTATGTGAACGATTTAGCTTTATTTTCTTTAAAATCAAGAATGTATCAATACGTTGATGACACAGCCTTAGTTATCACACACGAACATTATAATGGAGTGGTTTCAATTTTAAAAGAACAAAAAAATCATAAGCTGGTTTTTAAAAAACTATATTTTCGTGAACATTGACAAATTAAGCCTAATGCACTTTTAAACTTGCCAGAAACAGATCAATCTTACCCGGCCTATAATATATTTGCACTTATGGGAATGTCCAGATTTTTTCTTTTTTGCTCACCACCACTTTACAGCAGTGAAACCAAATACCTTGGTATATATTTTCATGAGTATCTATCCTGGAATCACCATATTAACTATATACTTAAACGCCTGCGAACAATCTCATCATTCCTTTATAGAGTGAAAAGTTTAAAAATATTTAACTTAGAATATTAATTTGCCACGTATTTGGAGAGTCTAAACTAAGATATTGTATAACCATTCATGCATTTTTATCAAAACACAAACTACAAAATTAAATAACCTGATTAAAAATTATACACAACATTACGTATGGTACACACTTGGAAGGTCTTTCGTTTCAGGAGCAGCTGTTAGAACTTCAACTGGTAGAGTAAAAGCCCTGCATAAATGCATTGTCCTCACGAAATATTATTTCACTCTCCACTTCAGAATAACATCCGCCAAACAAAAACAACTAAGACGCACAGAAAGATTTCACATACCGAGAATATATAGCAATCATGGTGAAATGTTGGGGAAGTATTATGTACCGACATATTTTAATAACCTCCTGATAATTTACTTCATCTACCATCCTTAGCACAAGTGAAGAAAGAAATGAGTAAATGGAGTAGTACGCCAAATGAAAGATAGATAGTTTCCAGACTCGTGCCTTTTGACGTCCCTAAGGTTTTATGAGTACCAGATTGTGTTGCTCTCCTTTTGCACGCTTAAAGTTACCTTTATTGCTGTTCTCTTCAGCTTCTATTTTGTATTTGCATGATTTTAAGTGCGAGTGTGTTCGTTGTGTGGTCTTGCGAAATCTATGTGAATTGTTATTATGTAAAAATATATAATTTCGTTTAATGCTTACTGGCATGTAGTTTATGATTGTAGGCTGGTTTATGCTTGTTCTCATTCTACTTCGAGTCAAACATAACTATGACTCTTATCAGTAGTATCCATTTAGTTTTGTATAAGGTTAATACTTTCGATTTGTTAAATTTATGCTGTACTCTGTACTCACGCACAAGTACGCATGTGCTTTCGTGAGACTGAGTCAAATTATGAATGCTTTATTTGTGAATAAATTTATTAATACCATTATTATTATCTGACTCTTGCCATCCTATTGTTGTGAACGCCCATAACTGCCATGATTGCAGCCCTAGCTATAAAAACCCTACCGTGCTTGGCTCACACAAGGACAAGTATGGGCGAGAAATAATTAAGCCTTTAAGATCAAGATTGGCACTACGTTTCAGAACCTTCGTTGTCGTTATCGACAAAAAAGCTGAAATTCCTAGCGCCAGAGCTATCATAGAAAAAGCGTCCTTCAATTTCTTCGTTTTTCTTTTCAATGAGAAAATGGAGCCTATGTTTGCCCGTTTTCGGTTTTTGGTGCCATAGAGCCCCATGTATTTGAAAACTCCGTCGGCCACCGTTTACCCATTGAAATTTTCAGAAAATCACTTATAACATTTGATTGAGGTATCGGATCGGGCTGAAACTTTGGCATCTGGTTGTGACCTCCAGCGCTACCTTTGGGCGGGAAATGAGTGTTCGGCGATGCCTAGTTTATTTTTGCGGTAAAAAAAAACCTGTAACTTTTTTGTGACACCATGTAGTTTTAACAAAATTGGTAAAACTGGTATTGGCAGGTAGTTTTGCAGAATAGTCACCCCTCCTCCCCCCCCCCCCTCTTTATGAATCGAACTTTCTCTGGCAATTTTGAGTTGGTCAGGAAATACTCGCAAAATAAACATTTGATTAATTAAATCCGAAATAATGGGGCTTTGCGTGGATTATGCACACTTGATAGGATTAGTTTTCAATGCGTCAAAACCAGGTGCAGCGTTATTTTTTTAGGTTTCTGATCATTACACCAACTTCGTACGGAGTCGTTGGAAATAACGTAATAGCAGTTAATGGCGATGCTTGCCAGTGTGTAACTCTGGATTCCGCCAATTTTCGGTTCAATATATGCCCCTACCGTTATAAAGTAGGTGTGCATTCCATCTACGAGCTCCTGGACAGTCAGCCTCCTGTTACCCAGATTGATGGCCTACATGTTGCTGTGCATATTTGCTCTACCAGTTAGTCTGTTAACTGTTTCTCACACCTTTCTTAAGTCATTATATATGTTTAAAAACTTTTGCATGTGATATTCTTGTTTTGCTTTTGTAAGACTTTCATTTAAGTAATTTCTTATTGTCTTGAGTACGGCTAGAGCATTTGGGGTCACGATATTTAACAAAAGTATGATCCATCCGATTTTTTCTAATTTCTTCTTAGAAGTTTTGTTTCACAAAGATTTGGCTCATTTCGAAAAGAAACTCCTCAAACGAAGCCCGATTAAAAAGCGTGATGAATCATGTTCTCTTATGTATACTTGCGATGCTATCATTGTTTTGTTAGCGGATAGTTGGCTTTCGGCAAAGATAATAGATGCAGAGTTGTTACTTGGTCAAAAACGATTCAATGTATTTCGACCTGACAGATCTAAGAAACGGCAGCGGCCTATTAATCGCTGTTAGGGATTGTATTTTGTAATTCATTGTGGAAATTAACAGTTCCCTTGAAATTATTTTTGTCTGCATCACCATTCAACATCAAAGGTTCATTCTAGGATGCTGTTATCGTCCACCTTAGTGTGCCGTTGACGTCGCTGATAAGCTACATGATGTGGCATATACAATTGTAACGCGTTTTCCCAATACACCACGATTGTTATTGCGTGATTTTAATTACCATTGTTTGGAACAGGTTGTCCCTATCCTGATCATCTGCCGCTTGATTGAACGAACTTAGTTTCCGATTTTCATTTATTTGAATAATTTGACAAACCAACAGAAATAACAGCTTCTTCTAAGTACTATGGCTATTCTAATAGACCTATTGCTGTCTTACCCAAGCATCAAGGAGAATGCAGGGATTGGTGTTCCACGCGCCGCACGTGCTGGCCTCAGCAGTAGTCGCTTTTCCAAAGCAATAACCTAAAACAAATGGCATCTTGCACGCGCGTTCGTCAATGCTTTCTTTTGGTTATTTACTTCGAATCTTTTATACACGAAAGGCGTGCGCGTGTGGCGCGTGGAACACCAATCCTCTGCATTCTCCTTGATGCTTGGGTAAGACAGCAAATGGTCTATTAGTTCAATCCCTTATATTCATGTTATTAGGGACCACTCGTTATACTTTTCTTTGACCGTTCTCTTGAGCTGTGTTAGAAAGCGGAACAAAGTGATTCGCGACTAAGTAAAGCCAAATTTGAAGATAATAATATGGATCTATATACTTTTCTATACAGATATTTTGAAAACTTGTTCGAGTTCTCTGTCGAGCAAAACTGGGCCATTTTTAAAGAACAAATAAGTTAGCCCACTGAAACCTGAAACCTTTGAAAACAATCGTTGTAAATTATATCTCGCCATGCTTCAAAAGAGCACCCCTGAGACTTCATAGCAAGAAGAAGCGTTTTTTTAAAGCCGCCAAAGGTACTCCTGTCCAGTTCTCTGGCAGAAATATGATACTGTTGCCGAGGGTTATAAAGATGTAATTTGTGGCACTAAACTTAAGTTCTTTAATCGATCACTGCCATCTTTGCTACAAAATAATTATCAATAATTTTAGAACTTATGTTTACCCGTGATATGTTATTCGTTATTTTACTTTAAACAGCAGATAACAAACCGATCGGCGAATCTCTGTGCAACAATTTTTAATTAAGTGTTTATTTATTTATTTTTTAGCTAATTCGCAATGAAACGCCGCTCCCACTTATTGTGTTTACACTCTTTTATTAATGAACCAATGGTGTTTCCAAAGTTATAGATAGTCGTAAACTATCTACACAATATCAATTCACGAAATCAATTCAAAATTCCTTAAAGCGACAATTGAATATTTTTCTTTCTTACTTGCTAGTCTATTCCAACAGTCACTTGACGCCGCTGCTCTACCTAATGACTGAAAAATAAAAAAAGTAATTCATTTTTACAAAGCTGGTAAAAAGCACTCCCCTAACAATTACAAGCCCATCTCATTAAAGGGCAACTCCGCTCAATTCCGAAAAATTTAGGCTTACATGTGATTCCATTTCACAAAGCACTACTAAACAGCTCTACGTCTTCGAATTCGCGAAATGTGAAATAATATTTGTGTAATCTTAATTTAAACATCAGCTGATACCGAAACCGAAACTTCGGTTGCGTCAGGCAACATTGGCCTCGTGTTGTCAGAGTCATGGCCACGTCACGTCGAACCACGTGGTCTTGTGACGTTCGTGGGGGCGAGGAACAGGACACGCGACGCGGGCAGGTCGCTTCGGATGGCGTGGACGGTGATGGCCCGGGGGAGAGGGGAAGGGGAGAAGACGAAAGAGGAGAGGGAGAGCGGAGAAACAGACCGATAAGCGCGCAGGGCAGCGCAAACTAAGCGCATCCGCGTTACGGTGATCACGTGGACGCCCTTCAGCCAACACCGGGAGGAGAAACTCATGACGTCATCATTCAATTTCGCTCTGAGAAGTAAAAACAAACAAAACGCGAGAATGACGTAGTCATGCCTTTGGCGTAGTGGGTCAACGTTGGCCGCTCCGACTCCGTCGCATTGACTGCGCTGACGATTGCGCCTCACGCCGCACGCTAGAGTTGGCAGATTTCGGCGACTTGGCTCATTTGAAAGTTTGCTGGCCAGTTTATTAAATATGTAGACGGAATTAGATCGTAATATTTGACATGGGGTCTTCCTATATGATACTGAAGAGGGCTGCATAGTTTTCTAAATATCAAAAATGAAGCGTGAGTTCTAAAATGCATTGCTAAAATACTTGAACACATCATTTCCACACAACGTGTGGCCTTCCTGAATCCAACTCATGTTTTTCTTTATGACAACATGAATTTACAAAGAATTTGACTTGTAAAACCCTAAATACTCAGCACTCCTAATGAATTTTATATTGATCTTGATCAGGGATCCCAAATGGACTGCATATACCTTGACGTTTCAAAGTCAGTTGATAAGATATCACACAATCTTTTTCACAAACTGAGGTAACCGAAGATTTACCCTGGTGTGTTTAATTGGACTTTGGCATTTTTAAAATATCGTATGCAATTTGTAACTTGCAATCGCATTAACTTTACTTTATCATCTGTTGCTTCCGGCATACCTCAAAGGTTCGTTTCAGGTCATTTGCTTTTTCTCAATTATAAGAACGACCTTCCCAGTCAAGTTTACTCCCCAATCAAATTATTTGCTGGCGACTGTGACATCTACCGAATATCTAATGACTCTGACTTCAAGCCGTTACAGCATGGTTTAGGTTTTATTTTCAGTGGTGATTGGTCTCTTCAATATAAAAATAATTATTATAATGATAATCATGATAAGAAGAAGAAGAAGAATAGTAGTAGTATTCTTTATTGAAATGTCCCAAAAACAACCAAGAAGGTATTCACTTTGGTACACCATCGTCAACAAGCAACAGAAATAGAAAAATTACAGGAAGATACATTGCTGGATTATTAGGGAATCCGTTAGCATGACCCCTGGAAACGTCACACAAGTCCTCTTTTGGGAACAGCTAACGTTGACCCCTTAGTTTTACTCTTTCGGGTTTCCTTACTGGTTTTCTCTTTGCTTCCTCTATTTGTTATGGCTCTTTTTGGCTCTGTTACACGGACAGTATTAGCGTTTGCAGAAAGGGAGACGTGTGTGACGTGTGTGGCGTGTCCCAAGAGCCATGCTAATGGATTTCCTCAAAATCTACCGATGAATCTTTATGATACCTTTTTAAACCCATTTCTTAACTTTGCCTGCCAGAGTAAGTAGACGCCCTTGGATACGGTCATCCATATCACTACTTGAAAAAACCACATCCACCGTTTTAACTACACACATACACGCATCACAGCCAACGCACCGCTACTACGAAAACCCAGAGCAAAGAACATCCAGTGACGGCAGAGCGGCAACTGAGCACACTCTCATTCCACCGCGCCGTGGCGCAACACCTCCTAAATAACAAGGTTGTAGTACTGAATGAGATAGCGTCATCAGAGAGGGCCAACGCTGGGCATAGACTGGACACGACGATTGCGTTAACGTTCGGCTCAAACTTGACTCGAAGAAGAGCGCTGACGCAGCACTCGTTTCCAATCTGTGTCCAGCGTTGGCCTTCTCTGATGGCGCCATCCCATTCAGCACTGCGGCTTTGTTTTCTAGGAGGCGTTGCGCGGCACCTCCCTCGCCTCTTGTTCCGCGCCAACTGTGAGCGTGACTGACGAAAACCAAAGGGCTCGTTCTGACAAAAACCCGGCGGTGTCTGTCAGTTTGTCAACGCCGGGGAGAAAGGGTGAGGTTGACGCATGCTGACGTCAGCGCTTCGGAGCAATAAAAGCGTCGCACGCGTCACCCTCTCCCTCCTCCTTCTCCCTCTCCCTCTCTCCCCGGCGCTGACAAACAAAAGACACTCGCTGGTTTTCGTCAAAATGAGCGTTTTAATGCTAACGCACTAAAAAAACGTTTACCAAGCAACAAATGGAACTAATTAAGAGGCAGATAAGTGCTCATTCAACTGGCTGTGGTACAATGTAATTGATGACGAAATGTCATGGTGAGGTGGAGCGGTGATGTTATACAATTACTGGATCCGAGAGAGTTGTGAAGTGTTACAAGGCAAGTGAACGTAAAATCTAACAAAATATCTGGTTGCACGTAGAGGAACATCAAAATTAATTTTCCCGAGAAAGCTGCGCAGAATCATTTGTCCCATTAATAAGTTCGTGGAAAAACACAAAGTCAAAAGCAGTTTTTTCTGGTAGACAAAAATGGAAGGGAAACATTTTTAGTGTACATTCAAAGTTATAATAAAAGCGACGCTAAAAAATATATCATGCACAATTCGAATCATATTTTCTTTTCTTTTTTACATTTTCAGTGTGATACGCGCAAATTCAGGTCATGACCTTACTGAAGCATTGAAAAGGCGAATAAAAGACAGGGGGTTCCCAAAATTCTTCAATCGAGATACTATTGCTAACAGATTATAAGCATTGGTCACGACAAAAAATATATGGTTATAAAATTTAAACATTAACAGTTGTAAACAAATTCGCATGGCCTGCAAGGTTAGTTTTACTTCTACGTATAACTTTCATAACACAACACAATAACTTGTAAGCAAGTATCGAGGAGTGATCCTAAGTTCCGATATTTCATGAAACCTACATATTAATTATTTAACTAATAACGCTAGTCATATGCCTGGCTACTTAAACGTAATTTTTCTTTGGTCTTTTTACTGTTAAAACTATGTATGAAACACTATTGAGGTCAAAGCTTGAGTATGCAGTCTCCATCTGGGATCCTGGTACCGCCTACCTTAATAACCTGAATTCCCAACAGATCCGCGAGTTTTGTTTTGGCTATTTATAATCGCACCGCTATCGGAACCTCATTGAAGAACACTTAGTTTCTACCCAGTCTCTTACATCGAGAGGGATCGGTGGCCGAGTGGGCTAGCGCACACCAGCTCAGAGCACGTGGAGCGAAAGCTCGCGCTGCAGAACCCAGGATCTTGGGTTCAATCCCCATCACTGAACGTTTCTATCTGAATGAGCATCGTACTGGCGTGCGTTCGGGTATCACTACTGCGTGATGCACGTTAAAGATCTCAGGCTAGTGGTTATACTGCACTGGCTAAATTTCTCATCTACAGCTGGGAGACTCGTCACCAAGCTGTAGTGAGTCGCCCAACTAAACGTGGAAACAAAAATAATAATAATAATAATTGGGGTTGTGTGGATATTTATACAGCGTGTAGTTGGTCTGCCATTTAAAGTTGCGATGAGTCACTCGCTGTAGATGAGCAATTTAGCCAGTGCGGTACAACCGCTAGCCTGGGGTCTTTAACGTGCACCACGCAGTAGTGATACACGACCGCACGCCGGTACGATGCTCATCCAGATCGAAACTGGCAGGGAGGGGTGGGGCTCGAACCCAGGATCCCTGGGTTCTGCAGCGCGAGCTTTCGCTCCACGCGTCAAGCTGAGTGTGCGCTTTAGCCCACTCGGCCAGGGGAAAAACAAAACTCGAAAAACATGTAGCTGCTCGCCGCCACCGTACGTCATTGGTTGGTTGAGCCATGACGTCATAAAATTACCAGGCGCGATTCTAATTACACCTATCACACGTCGATCAAATAGCAGTCCCTTACCTTGTTTGCTCTCCGTTTCGCGTAGGCTTCTCGGATTGAGTTATGTGCCTGCCTCTCCTGTAGGAAGATGCTCGAAACTGCAGGACTTGCAACCATTTACTGAAGATAAACCTCCTCTTCTTCAACAACCATTCGTTCCGAGACATGAAAACATATGAAAAATTATGTATTTTGAAGTTATGTACCAATCCTGCTCTGACGTTGCATACATGTACTTATGTGCCTTGGTCCACAAAAGTAGGCCGACATTATTCTTCAAATAAATATATAAAATAAATGATGGGTGTGGGTAGATATTCAGTAAATGGTTCCTAGTCCAGCAGTGTGTTTGTCCTCTTTCCTCTCCCTTTTCGTGTCCTCTTTCCTCTCCCTCACCAACTAGATCAGTGTTAATAAAGCAGGCCGCTGACTCTGCGAGCCGAGGAGGACGCGTGAGGAACCTTTCGTGACGTCATGTTTTCCCTTCTCCTTTTATTGCCCTCTCCCGCTGTTGCGGAGGGAAGCGTGGTTTCAACGCAACTTCAAAGGAGTCTTTTGAGGTAATACGACCATGAAATAGACCACTTTTTGTTACATTCGCTATGCTCTAAGTCAGTTCGAAAAGAATCAAGTGTTTCTAATAAAATTCATAACCGCTTTAGCTTCTATTTAAGGAGAAACTTGAAGCTAATATCATGCCGCGTTAAATTGGCGGCGTGCAAAACTTTTGTCAGGTCAGTTCTCAAATATCCGGACATAGGGTTGAAATCCTTTGCGGTATCCTATAATAATTTAATTTTAAAATTCCAAAAACGTTTCAGTTTTATTTACAACAGCTACATATTGACTCTGTGAATGAACTCTCTGCGAACTCTGTCCTCGGAGCCGTTGGAAGTTTTGGCGTAGCGGCAATCGGTTGAACTTTTTGTTTAATTTATCGTATGGTCGTTTTTAACTTGGACGAAAGAAATGATATTTGCCGCCGCCCTAATCCGCGTTACTTCTTTAAGTCACAGATCTACATGAACATGTATGAGTATTCATGCAAGATAGATTCGTTTCCATTCTTCTAACACCCTTGGACGATACACGGTTGGGCTTAACTAACAAATGACATTGTTTCGATAAATGGCTATGCACCACTCGCACGTGAACTTTTTTGTTATTAGTCATAAATGTTATTTTTGTGTGTTCGCGATGTGTGATGTACGAATGCGTGTGCGCAAATATTTAGCAAAAGTAAAGAGTAACCAGTTTTTTTGTGTTTTTTCTAAAATGGCATAATAAGGTTTTGCCGATATCGTTTCATACATATATTTTGGTATAAGTGCTGATACTGTTTTTTTGTGCAACTTGCCTCTATTGAAATGTGGTATATAAATAAATACATACATACATACACAAATTCATTAATTAACCTTGTACAACGGGGACGGAATCCTTCCAGGTTTCCGAACGGCCACGTGTCGGAATCCTTCCACTGCAGCCGTTCTGGTATCCGCTTCCTCGTCCTTTCTCTGACCGACTGCGACGTAATCTCTCGTCAAGCGGCCGTCCCGGACCCCTGGCCAAGGGGCGCGCGAGGCACGAGGTGGACGGGCCTGTATCAGCGGGTCGACCAAAAAAACAAAAAAACGGGAGCCGCTCTTGGGGATTTCCGTAGATACGGCAATGAGAGGCCCCGAGTGCTCCTCCAGGGCCTCTGAGAGTAAAAAAGGCCACTTCCCCGTTTGGTTCTCAAGTTTATTTCGGCATATCAATGAAAAGCTGCAGCAAGCTGAAGGTTGTGAATGCATAAGCAACTGAGCTTCTGCACTTGCGTCTGCTAGGTGGGTTAATATGTCTGAACCCTTTGGGGGATCGCTTGGTGGTTTGTGCCATTTGGCCAGAGTTTTAAACTTCCGCAGCTAATATGGACTACCTTAATTCGCCTTGAAGAATGACAAGAGAAGCCCCTTAACCCTCATCAAAACATAAAAAATGGTTACTTTTTTTTGCGCTAAACAGACCATTGCTGTTCAGTTCTCTGTCTCCCCCTCCCCAACGTCCCTTTTGTTTTTCGGCAGTCCTTAACTCCCAACGTCCTTACTGTCGTGTCCCAGCGCGGGACGACGGCAGGGACATCGTCACTGTACAGCCGCCATCAGACAAATGACTTTTATTGTCTGGGCGCAAGGACCCAGCTCGAGAAGTAGAGAAGACAAGGTGGCATCTAGTGGCCAAGAACTACAGAGGACAATGAAAGAGGAAGTACGAATAGAATGAGCAGAACGTAAGGGCGCGAGTGAGCTGAGTGTATACCAACCATTTTATTAAAAAACGAGACTGACGTATTGACAGACGACGACAAAGAAGAGAAGGAGAACGTCTCAAAAGACGTTCTCCTTTGAGATGTTCTTCTTCTCTTCCTTGTCCTCGTCTGTCAATACCTCAGTCTCGGATTTTTCACTAAAATGTTTGAGAATACAAGATCTGGATGAGGACTCGTACCGGCGTGCGGTCGTGTATCACTACATGCGTGGTGCACGTTAGAGACCCGTCAGTGCTAGCGCTATGTACTGCATCAGGTCTACACCGCCTATCTACAGCGGGCAACAACGTCACCATGTTCTGGCAGACTAAACTCCAGCTGTGTGTCAATAACGAACTCAATTTGTTTTTCTTTTTTTGAGAATAGCAAACACTAACTATATCATTCTCGCCTTTGCATAAAATGGCAGGGCTTCAGCCTGATTAGGAGTAGATTAGAGTTCCTCCTGAAACACACATGCATGAGATGCGTATTTGCAGGTCTTGTCTACCTTAGTTCGCAATCGCTCCCGTCCTTGTTTCCTCTAACAACAATGCGCCCAGTGACGTCGTATAGGCCAAGAAAATCGCCGCCTAGGCTTCAGCTATTTCAAGGTTCATTTTGGTCTGCATACCTGTGGTTCTCCTATTTTTCTTGCTGCCTTTTTAACATCTCCTAACTGCACAGGAAAGTTCGACTCGACTTTTCTAGTCTTCGCTCTTCTTCGCCTTCTGTCAACACGTCTTATTGCGTTAAAATAGCTAAGGAACTTCGTCACTCTTTAGTTTGTAAGCCGTACCATATAATTCTCTAAAGCTAGTAGAGCCACCTCCCTTCGTCATCACTTTTTTATGAGTCTTTATCGCTTTCAATATTTCGTCTCTAGTGCAATCTGAACCTATATTTTCAAAGGTCAAACTTAAGCACACGACTCCCCTTCCTGAACTCTCCCTGCAATTCTACACTTGCTGCGGTTCGACCCTCAGCCTATTCTTTATCATAGCCGCATCGTTCATCGTGCGGGTGTTGCATCGTCATCGTGCGGTGTCCATTTTGCAGTGACACAGAAACTTCAACAAAGTCATAACGTTGCTTTTTTTTTGAAATTTTTATTTAAATGTAATTTAAAATCCTGCTGTTTTCTTTTTTTCTTTTTTGTTTAATATAACCCACGTTCAATTGTTCTTTTTCATCCGGAGCTTTGGGTCGTTTTGGATGCGTTGCACACATGACACTCAAGTTCTTGCCGGTGGCATCACTATATTTCGGGCAAGTTTAGCTTTATTCATCCGTGCGGTGTTTGCAGGAGTACGCTTTAATGGAGCGCTCCGGAAATATGTGGTGCCCCGGCCTCTGCTTAATCTAATTGTGACTTTCGGATGTACGGCACGTGAAATTATCAAGCAAGCGAAAGACGAAGTTGACGTTGGCTTTCCATCGCCCTGAGTACCCCGAGTCTACACCAGGAGTCAGACCCTTGCCGCATTGAGAGAAGGTTGGCCTTCCTTACGGAGATTTCGACAGCCAGGCAACCACAGCAGCGTAGTCTGCTGACAACCGGGGGATGACTGCTTTCGTACCTGCCATTTTGGGGCTCCGACTCATAGGAACACCTTACCCAATTTCCTCAGGAATAAACAGCAAGACGAAGAAGTAACGCCACTTTGTGCAACCGCGTAATCCAGTGGTTCTAGCGGGCTCCGCCCATCGGCCAAACTCTCTCAGTATAAACGGCTTTGTCCTTAGTCCTATTAGAGTGACACACAGAAACAAACCGCAGTGAAAATTTTTAAAGTTGTACCACTTGCAGGTCATTGAACAGGCACCACTGCTAACAAGTCACACCAAAGGTGAACATTATTAGTGGTAATTAAGCTGCTACTGGCACCGTTCAATAAAACTACTGCAGCGGACCATCAGAACCACTTTCTAGTGGTACCACTTGCTAGTTGCGCTACAACAGCATTGTCATATAGATGACAAAACAAAGCCGATTTAATTTTTCTACTTTATTTTTCAGTTGAGCGGCTTGTAAAGCAGAATTAAGTGCTTCGGGCTGATGACGATAAAAATTCAAACCCAGGTGCCTCTGCTTTTCGGGAGTCCTGGATCTTTTCGTGACAGGACTGTCGGGACATGTTAGTGATGGGCTTCGAACAGGCACCTTGTTCTGCTGTTTCTGCAATGACAACAAAAAGATACTAACTTAATAACAGCTCATAGGGATACAGTCAAATGATTGAACAGGTTCAACTCATTTACCCATGACGTGGACAACTTTGAAGGGACTCAGTTCCTTCCTGGACCATCACATTTTGTTTTTGTTTGTCCTTGGGTGCCACCTTGCCCCCTGCAAGTCCTTCGGGCGAGTCCCACGGACCCTGCAAATCGCTTGGGCCATGTCTTTGGCTACCATGGTTGTCAATTGGCCCGCTCCCATTATTTTTCTGTTTGATAGGAGCCTATGGTGGTGCCCCGATTCACGTCGTACTGTGGGACAAAAGGGTATCGTAGCTTTGACACAGCGGTCAACACCAATACTACATTCACAAAAAGTCAATCGTCGCAAATGAGCGCCTTTTCCTGCACTCACCTTTAGGCGTTCGTGTGAAAAAGCTCAATGCTCTAAAGTCATTGGCTTTTCAGCATCGATCGCGCGCTGGTTGTTACGCAACCGGGCAGCAGGGCCTTATTTACTCAGGGTAGAAGGAACAACACCACGTAAGGCTTGGTGGAACCATAGACTGCTGTTTATCATGCTGATGGAAAGATTCCTGCCCCGATGACTGACGGGAAGATGACACTCCGCTGTGAAGACAGTCGACGCGGATCGACCGTTGATAACACTGGCAGAACCGGTGACGCTCCAGGTAGATGTTGCACGACTCCAGTGCGCGCTGTGGGTATCGACAGCCCCTTATATTGACAGAGGCCTTCGTCGGAGTTCTAGAAGCGGCCGCCACTACGCCACGAGGATGGCACAGCGACAGCACGGGAGTAGCGTGGGCGGGTCAAAGACCCGCGACCCCTCCATTCCCAGGCAGGCAGAGCGAAGACATCCTGAGCAGTGCGTAAAGCACCCCATGCCCCCATGAAACATTCGAAGAGCGAAATCTATCACTGAGAAAATTTCAGGACTTCCCCGGTTTACTCAAGAAGTCTTAAGGAGGTTTGATGCTGAATCCGCCGTCCATCCCGTCGTCAAAAGAATGTGCAGTCTCGGTGACCCGGCGGGTCGGGAAGAAACGTCCAGTCACCTTCGTTCTTCCCAGCAAAGGGGTATCCACACGAAGGAGAACTCCGCGGACGGATGTCGTGACGTCAACAACCCGGGAACTCCGTCCTCGGCTCCGCCGCGTGCACCTGCGGAGCTTTCGTGCTGACAGCACGAAGCCTCCGCGCCTCCGCCACGGGAGGAGAACGCGCCGCGAGGCGTCAAAAAGGGATGACGTACGTCTCACGTGATGTGCGCTCCGCGGAGGAAAGTGGCGGATTTCTCCTTCGTGTGGATACCCCATAAGACTCTTAATTAAGGGCTGGCGGTTGAGGACGAACAACCTACCGTGATATGGAGCGCATGGTACACACGAAGACACCGTTATCCGAACGTATGCGTATATCAGTCAAGACACAACAGCCCCTACTGCGTACGCTGCAGGTACACCAGTGACAAATGACGCTTTCATACGAAACGTGCAGGGCGTGACTCAGTTATCTTCCTGGTTCGTGATTGGTCCTCCAACGGTCGTGACGGCTAATGTCGAGACGCTCAATTGGTCGGTGACGGGGTCACGCGTGACGTCAAGACCGCCCCGTGCTCTGTGAGCTCGACCTTCAATCGCGAATCGTTTGCGATTTTACCGGTTAATCGCTAGAATGTTTTGCAGTCCTTGGAAAGAACGTAGGAGCAGCAGGCTTTTCCTCACGCTGTACGCGGACAAAAGTATGATAGGGCAACCGGTAAGCCAAAATTTGCAGCCTAAGTGGTACAACTTGCAGTCGTGTGCGCCATTCGCAACTCCAAATGATGCCACTTGCGTCCCATATGCTGCGCACCACTTGACTCTGCGAGCGGTAGCACTAGAGCTATAGCAAGCGTGAGGACCAGCGCTTTTTGACGTCCTGCCCAGCTCGCGCGCTCGAGCAATGCCTGAAGTGCAAACGTTGAGCTTGGGTCAGTGGCATCGCGCTGCCAGCACGTGCCTTCGCTCGACAGCACAGTGGTGACCACTTGAAGTACCGAGCGACAGACAGGCACCTGGGACGACAGCGACAAGCCTCAAAAAAATCCAGAGTCTTTCGCGATTTCAGACGGCTTTGTAGAATAAAGGGCCGCCCACACTAGCTAGAAAACGCGCGGCACGCCGATCGCGGAATACTCACGTGACAGCACAGAAACCTCGCGCGTCTTGAAGCATTCGAGCGAACGCATGATTTCACGCTCAACCGGTTTTGTGGAACGCGTTTTCAATCCCCGATCGGCGCGCCGCGCGCGTTTTCTCGCTAGTGTGGGCGGCCCTTTAGAAGATGCTCAAACACGAGCATCATGCACGCGAGGGTATTCCTTGGCAGGCTTGCAATCGCTCGATGCTTACTTCACGAACACCGAACGACTAAACGCCTGCCAAAGGCTACCATCACGGAGCGATGCTGCATGTGTTTGAGGCTTGTCGCTGCCGTTTCTTTTCTGTTTGCGCTCTAGTGAACTCGGCATAACAATTCGCATTTCAGAACACAGAGAAGGCAGAAAAATACAAACAGAGTATGTAATCTTTTTTTTTTTTTTGCGTTCGCTTTATTTAATATTTTGAATCTTCTGAGCTCCTAATGATAAGAAAGAATCAATCGTGCCGTTATCGCGGATATACGAAGCGTTCGAGCCGGCACGAGGTGCATCTGTACAGTCCAGAATTCCCCTCGTTCTAAGGTCTCTAGGATTTTCCTGAAATGTCTATTAGAAGTTTCTATGGGTTCTACTTGTTTCAGCGTGTATAGTTCCTTCAAGAGGCCATGAACAATATCAGGCTGGAATGGTCATGCATAGCGCCCTATAATACAAAGCCTGGCAGCAACGTTTTTATAGATACTTCCAGCTCCTGAACTGCCTCTCCAGGCGGGCGCGACCGATCCCTAGGGACTCGCGAGGGCGTTGCGATCGAAGCTTGCGCGTGCGGGCCGCCGCGCCTGGCTCCGGTTACGTGGTTGGGCTTGCATTTTCGTTCTCCGCTGTTCGCGCTGTTTGTTACGCGATCTGTTGGTTTTCTGCCCTTCGAGTGTGTGATTGCTTTTGACGGTTTGCAGATATACGGGGACGTTCGCTGTGACGTGACGTACGCACTTTTTCGCACGCAAAAAGTGGCCAAGAAAACGATAGTGTCATATAAATCGCAAGAGAAAGGAAAAGGCCAAGCTTGTATAGTGGAGCTTTAACTGTAACAGGCTTTGTTTTGCGCGTGATTTGAAGCCCTTTTTTCATTTTTGCGAGTTAGCAAAATAAAATTGATTAAAAGTTACAGCTTGTTTAGCGAAATAGTAATAGAGCATCGCTATAGCTCCCGAGCAGAGTAACGCACCAACTAAACGCTGGCCCTCGGCGACCTGCTTAACGCCCGGCGGTCTCCAACTCCGGTCCGAAATGCATGGGGAACGTGAGGAAAATCGTTGTTTCTCGAATGTTGTGGAGATGATACGGAACGAGCAATAGTTTTTGACGATGAAGACAGGAAACATTTTAGAATCATTTGCGCTTAGTAGTGTGCCAAGGCGGCGACGTAATTTGTTTTTAAAATTGCAACGAGCGGCATCATGCAGCAGACGACGCGGCGACGCCCATTGCTGTCCACGTGACCCGCTCCGGCCAACCCAGTAGCGCCTTCCATCTCCGCTGGCGAAGTGAAAATCGTCTGCTTCAAAACGCCATTGCCTGGGAAATTGCCTTTCAAAATTTGCATCGCATCCATATTATTAAAACTTTGATAGAGTGTTTAGTGCTTCACCAACTTACGACAGATTAGTTTTGAAGGTGAACTCGCTGTTTATCTTTAATCAGCCGTGTTGCGTCGATCTCCATCATTCTCCCATAGGCGGGCTGCCTCCTGGAACCCTGAGTACCACGCGACTTCGCGCTGGAGCTGCTCTGTCGGCTATGTTGTCGGCGAAACACGGGATCAAAGGATTGCGCTACTCTGCTCCGTGGGAGCTATATAGTGCTCTAGCTGTGAATGAGCAGTTTCTGCAGATACTTATTGCACTGCAAGTCGAGCAAATCTTCTAAAATAGCATAGGTAAGATCGGGATATATTTTGTAAGACAAAAAAAGAAAAGAAAACGCCCAGAACGGCGCGAATGCGACGCGCAGCTTTTTTTTTTTTTCGCGACATTAACCACTACGTGCGTTCTGTGAATATAGACGCTTTACAGCAGTTGTGCATGGGCGCCGCCATAACTGCCCTTCGTTTTTGTTTCCTCTTATTCCGTTCGCTGCACTTCGGCCTACTGCTGCGGGCAGGTTATTGTCACTTTAGGGGCTACTACGTCCTTCTCCCAGCATAGGCCTGTGTGAGTGCTTTCCGGAAACGTCCGGTTTCCAGGGTTTGTCATCTCGGTAAGACAAGAGAAGGTCGGCTATGGCGGCTCAATCTGGCGCGTGTAAAGCGTCTATATAAAATAAATTCATACTGACCTCGCGCGAACGATCTCGTCTTGCTCGTTAAGCTATTGACGACGTGGAGGCAACCAAGCATAGTGACAACTGCTGCGGGCCAAGGCTGAACCGTTTATGACGTACGTATTATTTTCGGTGTTACATCATTTGCAAGTTACCTTCTGTTCAAAACGACCGAAATTAAAACAATAGCGCGTTACTCGCAAAATCAGCCGAGATCCCGGGTTGCAGTAGGCGTGTTGAACATTGCGCGCAATGGAGCGGCGATCGTCCTGATGGCGCAACCTTCGACCGCAGCGCTGCGGTGGCGGGGACCGCGTTGTGTCGCTTCCTCCCTACAGGCGCACCGAGGGAGATACGGAACTGCAGAAGTATCTATAAACGTTGCTCTGGCAGATCGCCACGAGACGCGGCCGCCGAAAGTGAAAAGGTAGAGCGGCAAACAACGGATGAGAAGAGTCATGTAACGGGCGCCCCGCTGCGGCGAGACGCCGAAACACACTTCTCCCGAGCGATGGAATTACCAGTTCTGACGAATGGTACTTACCTGAAGTTAGAGCGGGAATTATACGAAGCCTATGGAAGCACTTACTATCAAGTTCACAAGGAATGTCCGCTCGTGCTCCTCGCGTTCCTCGCGCTACCGCTTCTTTTCTCGTCGGGTTTGAAAACCATGTTTCGGGTCCTCGCCGCTGCAAAAGCTGTGCGCTGAATACCAGATTCCCCGAGAAATGCTCTCTGCCACCAGATCTTCGCGCTCCAAATCTGCGACCGTGCACTCTATGGCTTCCGTCGTCGAACTGCCAGGCTTTGTGAGTATAGAGGAGGCTATGGTTCATGACTTCACAGAGGTGTAATGGTCCTAGTCTGGACCAAGTATACCTACCGACCACCACAGATCTTATAGCGCTTATTGGTCACGATAAACTTGCGAGGATAAAAAAGGACCATTTTCAATCTGCCTTCGCAAGGCTTGATGATGCAATTGTGGATTGAAACCACCCGCCTGACGACGGTCGATTGCGCGGCTCATGGAATAGACAATGAGAACTGCGTGAGCACCCGACTCGGCTCGTGTCAATCATACTCCCCAGCGGACACCGTGTCCCACCGCTGTAGCGGTGATGAGAATAGCCAAATCCTAACAAAGCCTTGAGCTCAGCACGCGTTTTCTACTTTGCCGACCCCAGCGCGTGCATAGAGATCAACGTTGGCGGCATAGAAAGGCACTAGGCCAGCTGGCCGCTTGTTCTAACTCCGAATTGAGGGGATGAATGATGCTCATTTTTCGAATTTATTTGCCGACCGCTATCTCCTTAGAAAGAAAACTAAGGCAAATTTATTCGGTCATTGTACGCTAGGTAGTAATTCTGAGTAGTGTTAAGTGAAAGTAGGAAAATCGTTTCATGGCCTCTTTAATTGTGTTCTTCAAAACGCAAGGACTCCCTTTGTAGTATCTGAAGTAGTCACGAGGGAGGAAGTTTATTTAAAACCCTTGATAAAAATTTACGCTTTGCCTTCTTTCCACGTACCGCCAGTCATTGCCGAGCTTGCAGATCGTACGCTGTTGAAAGCGGGGCCCAGCGGCAAAACATAATTGGGCTGTGATAATTAGAGAGTGTGAAGTTGGTCGCTATTTTAAAAGTTGCGACGGGTCACTGGCTGTACACGAGAAATTTAGCCAGTGCAGTACGCGTGCTCACTACATGCTTCGAAGTGACGCGTGGGCGGCACGACTCTCCCCACCGCGTTGCTCTGGCGTACGATCGACCAAAACTAAAATCCCTGTTGTGTGAACCAAACACGTTTCGACTTGAATGCTGCGTCGCCATTCACTTCCAGCGGTACGGTTCCAGTGCTGTGGCGCCATTTAATTTAAGAGCTGCACAGGTGCGGGCCTCGTGCTTTGACGAACAGGACGCTACTTGCCAGACAGACGACGTAATGATGACAGCGCTATTAGCGGCGAGACGTTTCCGGTATGCCTCCCATGGTTCCCAGACGTCATTACTTATGAACAATAAGTTCACGCGTTTGCAACAGCAGGCTTTGGAAGCAACAGCTCTCAGCGGAACATCGCCAACACCGTCAAAATTAAAGTTCTTTCACTTTCCTTATTTCTGTCGATGATGAATCCCCTTTCCGACGTCATAGTCAGCGTTCCGCCAATCGTGGAAGGCCGACCACAGCGACGCTTTCTGGTCGCGCAACGGGGCTAATAGGTTTATCCAGAGGCATAAAGGGCTCTGGGTTAAGCTATCTAATGGATGCAGTCGTGAAAGTCACGATGCCATACGCCTTCGGAGCTATCCGTTGGTTCGTTATGGCCCGCCGCATGGCGTCATGAGATCATGCTTGTATGGAAGTGGCGTAGCCAGGGATGGGCTTATGGGACTTTAGCTCCCCCCCCCCCCGGTCCTCAAACTCCAACAGACTCCATAATATACACATGCATTTCGACTCTCCCGCACCAAGTCATGGAAATTCCAGTCAGCTCTGCAACCCTCCTCCCCCCCCCCAGCCCTAACTTTCACACACTCAGAAAAGATTCCTGGTTACGCCACTGGATGTAGGAGCTACGCTTGGTCATTCGCGAGCCAACGTGTGCGCTCGCTGACGGAAAACTGCCAACGCAGGCTAGGAGGTCCTGATGCTTTCGCTCCCTTTAAGGGCACAGGGTAAGTCCTATGCTCCCCATGCATTTCAGGCCATGTTGAGGAACATTTTTCTCGGTGACTATTAGGAGTATTCCTGTCATGTATATATCATTTTGTTCGAAATTTTGTGTTTTATCTACTGAACTAGAATTATTTGAACCAAGTTAAAAATGGTTTTTTCTCAATTTTTTATATTCTAGTACTGAAATTTTAGTTTTTTTCATGTATTAAAAAAATTATAACTCAAAAACTGCTAGGTCCATATTTTTAATTCTAGTTCAGTATCTTTGAACACCTATGTAGGTGGTAGGAATTAAAAATCAACCCTCTATAATGTCAGGTTAAGGAAAAAATGGTACCTATGTACTAAAAAACACTGTTTTGAGATAATTGAGTTTAAAGTAAAAAAACTGGTGAATAACAAATTTCTATTGGCACCAACAGCCTTACAGTCATTTTTTCGATAGCCGCCAGCTTGGAAGGCATTGCTAAATTCATGTCTTCGCTTTTCGGCTTATCGCCTTGCTTGCCGGGCCTCTTTTGTGACCTGCCGTGTCGCTTGGTCCGTAAAGTATATTCGAGTGACGTCAACTTCCCTCAGACCCTGAGATGGTGTTCCACACAGGGTTCTATCCACAGGACTTCAAAACATTGGCTTGTGCATTGCTACCACCATTGAATGAAAGAACAGCATCCAATGCCGCCATTTTGTCGTTACAAAAACACAAACACTTGAAAGTACACATAGTACACACCTGGAAAAAACGTGCACAGCGTCTCGGGATTGTCTTGGTTGAAAAAAAGCTATGCAATAGTTGTCAGATAATTTTTTTAAAGATTATCTGTTACTGGACAAGCTTTTAGGTCTGGTGTTGAATTTGTTTTGTGGGAAAATTTGTTGATAAACAGGAAACGTATCCCAAAAGGAGGCGTGGTCACCTGCTACTTGCTTTCGGAAAAAGTGATTTCCAGCCCTAAATATAACTTTCTAAGAACACTGTGACAATGGAAAATGTGCAGAAAGAACTAAACTTGTTAAACTGCAAAAAAAACTAAAATCGATTTTTTTTCAATGGTGCCGAGAAGAGACAACGGGCTACGGGTCACATGGTGCGGGGATGGATTCTTTCTGAGCTGCGTGAAAATCTCGCTGGTTACAATTATTTACGTCTAATTATATAATTCATCGGGCGAAATTTTCATAGTCCCTGATTTCCTCAAAGTTGCTTCAATACAAAAATAGACACATCTGAATAAGTAACCAGAATTACAAGTCACAATAACTTTTTTACAGGAAAGTTGTTAAATTTTGAAATTTGGTCTGAAAAGGCTGAGAGGCGCTCCACTGGCAACACTGAAATCGTGACGTCAGATCTTGCAATAGATGGACAGCTTGTTTTCTACGGATCACAAGAGGTTTGATGCGGTCAAGTGAATGCTGGTTTAGATTTTATGTGAGCAAAACAAAAGAAGAAAAACGCTGTGTTTCTTGGTCCGCCTGTTCCCCTTGCAAGTTATGCTTGGAGAGCGCGTAAAAATGTCGATTTTGGTATCACCTTCATTTCTAGTTTTCGCAATGGCAATTTTGAGTTTAGAGATAATAAGTAGCATGCTGGAAAGCGTAGTGTTCCGGAATCCTGTTTAGTTATGGTGGCTCAAAAAAACGGCCGGAGCTCACATTTAATAATTCCTAACAATGCCTTCTCTTTGGATGCTGATGCATTGACTGCTATGATCAACTCTACGTTGCCTTGGCTGGCGTGTAGCGCTTTAACGCTTTTGGCAAGAAATACAGTTCATAAACCAAGTCTGTATTAATAAAAGTACGGAACCGAACTCATCCAAGTACTGATTATTTTGTTCCTAACACCCCGATGAATTATCCGGTGGCATATCAAACGGCATTAAGGGAGGGGCTCTGACCGTAACATGCCGAGATACGACCGAGAGGCTGTGAAGCAACACGTATCAGAAAAGTGACGCCCATATAGTTGATATTTTGTGCGTGCTCCGTCAAAACATCATTGTGATGGTGATTTTTTTTTGTAGCTTCGATTAATTTAGTAAGCAAAACACTGTTTGCCGCTCGCATAAGTAGCCGTTTAGCGCAAAAAGCGCTAAAGGAGCGGCGTATCTTTGCGCCAATTTCTCAGATGTCGTAGAGTTACTGCGTGTGTTCACGCAGAAGCGGAAAGTGGACCACTGTCATTTTATGCCTCGCTGTGCGTCCACTCCAATATAACATTCTCAAAGGTTCATCAAGCAACATTGTTGGCCGCCATTTCTTGGGCACAAAGCATGTGATTGGATCCTAGTCCTCTCCAAACGCTGACGCAACCGTTGTGACCAATACATGCTCAGAGTGCGCGACAAAACAATGGCGGACTTGAATAACCGATCTATTAGATGATGCGCAATTTTAAAAATATGCCTCAGCAAGCCGCTAATATGTTTTGTACTTGGGACAGGTTTCCGTGCAAGGAAGAAAGTTCGACACTATACAGTTAGAACCATGTTCAAAGGGGAGACAAAGGTGGATCACCAGCGAAGCTGTTTAGCACACGACACAGACGATGACACATTGAAGCTTGTATGCTGTGCTTGAAGGCGAGTATATACTGATGTGATGCGATCATTATATCGGGTGTTTGGAGGTCGAATCGGTATTTGTCAAGCGTTCGAATGCCAATTAAAAAAGTCAAACGTGCCGGAGCACCTACGGCTGAGCTGGCAAACTTGCTCTCGTAGGGAAGTAAACAAAGGAACTTGCCGTCAATAAGACTGCCCTCGGGCAAGCCCAGAAGTTGATGAATCACGAAAAAGATCCATGTTGACAGCGGCTTTCCGGATGTGAGTGAATTCCGCGTAGCAAAGCCCTCAAGCTTTACGTCTGCTAAACCCAACTTGTCGAAGACGACACCAACTCCCCGGTAATTCTAGGTAACTCTCGTCTCATTGAGCTGCACTACATTTCTCGCCCTGCGGAGTCACTCTCGACCACGAAACATTTATTTATAAGAACTGTGAGGGCTGTCAGTTTTAATGTTTGTACACAAGCTATTTGACAGGCTTCCCGAAAAGCAGCCAAAATGTTTCAGTGCCGACAACAACTTAGAAAACGGGAAACGGCACTTTTTCTCGTTTTTCCCATAGAGTCCCAAGCATTTGGTGGTGTCAATCAATGCCGCCGGTGGCGACACTCAGCCCCAGCTGCCGAGGCCGCGGTCCGCGATCCAGCCTACTACAATAGAGATTAGTGGCTCTGCCACCATGATCTTCCCAAGGGTTGCACGTTGCGCGTGCCTCTTGCATCGACGCACCTTGCGCTACTTTTAAAACATGACAGGGCTTTATTCACCCTTACGCTGAGACTACTGCCAAAGCTACAATCGCGAGCTAGCCAGCGCTCCTCTCTTTGAGGCGTGCATTTTTAGCGCGAGTGCTCATGCTGCGGTAAAAACGTTTCAAAGCAGGGACCTCGTGTTCTCGTGCTTGTCGCATTGGCTGCAGTCTCAGTTCAACGGCGAACTGAGACTGCAGCCCTCGACGGTGACCATACCGGATGAACTTGGTGTGAAAGTGCACGATAATGTGACGAGAACAGGTGCGTGCTTGGCTCTTCCGCCGTGCTTTTAAATAAGCCCGACGAACAAACAAACAAACATTTGACGAACTTTACAAATCAAAAACACGTTTTAGTGTGTGTGTGTGTGTGTGTGTGTGTGTGTGTGTGTGTGTGTGTGTGTGTGTGTGTGTGTGTGTGTGTGTGTGTGTCGTGTGCGTGTGCGTGTGCGTGTGCGTGTCTGTGTGTGTGTGTGTTCTTTACTTTTTTTTTACGGCAGCATGAGGATCAGCTTTTGATGTGCCGGAAAAGCTACGGACACCCATAGGCCCGCGCCATGGGGAAAAAACACATTTAGGTGATGACTGTCCGTCCGACGCGGCGGCCACATTACGTTCGGGCATCGAGCGCGCTTCACTCGCACGGGGATAGACGGCGCACAAATATGGGGTCCATCCCAAACCGTGTTTCTTCCAGCACTGCTGCAGACGAGCGTCTTTTGATGGAGCTTTAAACAAGGGCACTCACTACGCACAGTTCCGGTACCCCGAATTGCAGTAACGAAGCACTTCTTCCCACCCTTATAGGCTTCTCCTTCTTCGGGCTAAGGCTTACCTTGGTGCACGATGGTGGCACCTGTGATCGGTATAGCACCAAAGCAAAGCACGAGGCCAGCCACTGGCCACACACCACCACCATACCGCGAAAAAGGCGAACACGCTGCGCTGCTGACACCGTTGCCACGAAGGAGGGACCCGATACCGCAGCGCTCTCCGCAGCGGCAAGGAACTTACTCCAAGTTAGAGGCTAGCTCTAAACACGATCTGTTCGCTCGCTCCCCACGGAAGAGCGGCGAGTAGCATGACCTAAACGTGTTTCTTCCACCATGGCCCGCGCACATTAGGCTAAGATCATAGCTGTGTTCTACTCTATGCATACCACAAAACGTTGAAGTACGGCAGCTCATATGACTGAATATGCCGAAGCTACTGACGCATGCTACTGACGCGTGCGCGGCACTCGATATTCTGCAGTAGGAAACGGTTGCTCAGAACACGTTTCACGGCTCAGTAAACGGCACGTACAGAAGGCGTTTCTTGCAATGGCATATACATGGCATGCACGTGACGGTATCACACAATGCTGGGCCCCTACTCATATACTCTCTTGCAACCAAGCGGGACTGGGACATCGCCGCCTGCTGCAATTGGTCGGCGATGCGAAGGTGACCAATCGCAGCAGGTGGCGATGTCCCGGTCTCTATGGTCCCGCTTGGTTCCAAAGTGTGGACAAGGGCCCTTGGTGGTCATTGCTGCAGTTCTTGCCTGAAAATAAAAACAAATTCGGTATTGCGAGATGTAGGCTGCAAAAGATGCATGTTCTCAGGAGCAAGGCCATGCACAATAGCAGCTGATTCACGACGTCAGTGCAAATCATGTATAGGATAGGGCGCGGACCGGCGCGGCTCACATGAGGCGTGTGTTGTAAAGATCGCAACACGTGTCGTACCAGCGCTTTACCGGTAAGGTGTGCCCGTGCGCGGCGATGGGCGCGGGAATACAAACTTTTCGGGCCGTTTCGGTGCAGTGTGCACCGGTTAGCGCGAAGACTTGTGGTCGGTTTGCCTTGCTGCATACCCGACCCGAAGGAATCACATGGAGACAGCGGTTTCAGCAACAAGAAACTACATTTAATTGGACATGGACGAGACAGATCAATACATTAACATCATGCTGCATCTGATCCGACTTATCAAGGCGGCGCGCGATTGTACGCGTGGCCAGCTTGACTCCTTCCGCCGTAGTCGGGCAACTGGTCCGCCGTAGTCGGACCTCTGCACCGTAGTCGGGCAACTGGGCTGGGGAGCCGCCAGGGTGCCCACATACTTCATTGGAGCTCTTTGTCGTTTTACATCTGCCAGAAGCGGCTGAAAGACTCGGCTTCTTTCTGGCAAAAGAGCCGTGCGCAGCAGAGGTCGGATGCCGTTCGTCTCCAAGGGCAGCCCTTTCGACTCCACCGCCTCTTGATACACGCTGACACGCGCCGCAGCTCTCCGCGGCTATCGGGTCGGGAGGCCCGGCCGCGAACAATGGGCTGGGGCCAGCTCGCTCCGGTTCAAGGTGACGATAGTCTGCGCTCCACATCGCTCGAGGAGCGGGCTAGCGTAACTTGACAAAGGGCGAAACTACGACTTCAACGAGCCAATCGGGGCATCAGATCGAGGCACGTGACATCATTGTATCGTCCGGAAAGCACTTGTCTGCGCGCTCCTGCGGACAACAGCCACGTGCTTCGGGCCGTAGAGTTTCCCCTTTGCTAGGTTACGCTGGAACAGTGGATCGCTACTACTTTGCATCGGGTGAACTTGTTTTGACGCGGGGTGGACGACGCTGGCGATCGGAGGCTGCGCGGACAGCAAGCGGGGACACGCGTCTTCAATGCAATACGCATGGTGCTGCTTCAATACAATACATTGTCTCATCCTACGATGGACTAAAAGCCAAAGCCATGGTCCGCCAGGTCCAATCAAGTTCCACGCTAAACTATGACATGCTTAACACTGATTAGGGGTGGACATATAATGCTCCGAAACAAAAAGCGCTGCATCATGTTTATAGCTTTGACAGTGAAAAGATCTTGTATGTCGTGGCTTTCTTTACAATGTAAAATTGATGGGTCGCTTCGTGCCTTTCGATTCGAACCACTGTTCACCTATCCCCATCAGTGATCCGACACGCGGAGCGCAATACCATGCAATTTCTAAGTGACTCGTGATTGGAACTGGCGGTCCGTAGCTTTTGCCTTTAGTCCATCGTAGGATGAGACGAAACATAGGAAATCATTAGCAGCGAACGAAAACAGGCTAATCGTGTTTTCCGTCTGAAGTGATAGGCGCAGGAAAAGCCGTCTAATCCCAGTGAGGAAAGCGATGCGTCATCATCGTCCTTTTGCGAAATCGGCATTTTTCGCCTTTAGCCGAATATCTTCAACGAGACAGTCGAACTCGATAAAATATTTCCCCTTCCACAATACGAACGTCCTCCTTCCTTCCGCAAAAATTTCACGGTGTTTTATCTCAGCTAACTCTATTGTTTCGGACCGCATTGCTTAGCCGAGAGCGTGTTACATAACGTCACGAAATACATCATTTCAGCCTTATTTCTTATCAAGGACCCGGAATCCTAGATAAAGGGTGTACTCGTGCTTTTACAAGTGGAGTGGCGATATATTTTTTGCGGCTCGACTAAAGTGATTGCGCCGGTTTTAGGAAGAACATGGCGACGGACGGTGCAGTCAAACTACGCGTCGAAAAGGCAAACTCGAGACAAATATGGGACTCTCACAAGGGTCCCAGCAGACCCTCTTCAAAAGTCCATCAGGCAACATTAACGGTCGCCATCGCTTGAAAATGTTAGGCTAGGTGGCGCGCTGCCGCCCATTTACAAAGGGTACAGCCATTACTATCCATCCATCCACTGGACACGAAGCGTAGTGATTGAATCCGAGTCCTTGCCGAATGATGAAGCAGCCCTCGTGTCCAATACAGGCTTAGAGTACATAGATGAGAAAGCAATGGCGGACACGGGTTGTCGCGGACTTTTGAAAAAGCGTATATTAAGCTGGAGGTTCCAGAATCTCCAGCTTACCCTCTTCGGGAATCAGTCTTCCCGCCCTGTCCAGAACCAAACCCGACGCTCTAGTAATAACAGTACGCAGCTCCTCCACACCAAGAACAGGGAAAGTCTCTGAATACGTATAGCAGAAAGCGTGGAATTGATTCTAACAAGGTGGTATATGACGTTGTACTCTTCGATTCATGAAGATGGAGCATCTGGAGATATTGGAACTTTTGAGGACTGTCGCAAGATAGCTCTTTTGACAAGGGCGCAGCGACCAGAACGAAGATCAAAGGCTTGAGGTCTGCCTTCGCGCTCTGTGCGGCTTCTTCTGCGTACTGCACTATCGAAGGTCGGAATGGAATCAAATTCAGCCATATAGCGAGTTGCGCGTTTGTGTATGTCTCGTCTCTCCCCACTATCCAGGGTGAAAGTGTCTGAATGTACTTTTTTGGAAATTCCCAGGAGTTGCCGCGCCGAGGGAAAGAGGGGGGAGGGGGTTTGTTCTAATGTACAAACTTGTGTCGAATCGGACACATCGTATCACCCGTGGAAGCGCCACTTTTTTTTTTATTATCATTAGGAGCTCAGAACGCATGAACATTAAAAATACAAAATGAGACTATCGCAGTTTTGCTTTCCTTCTGCATTATCTGTGTTTCGCAATCACAAAATGTTAAACGAACGTTAGCCTCGTCAATGAACCGTGGATGTATTTCACGTGCCGTGCATCGGAACGTCACAATGAGTCAAGCAGACGGAAAGGGCGCCTACATATATCCGGAAACACCTTTGATCGCACAGTAAACGCCAGCGCGTTTACGCGCGCGGCGCAAACGCCGCGGCGTTTAGAATGGTGCGTTGGCGTACCTACAGCCAAAGCGTGCAGTCTCGAATCACTCGCAAACATGAAGGAATATTACGTCAGAATAAACCGCTTTTTCTATATTTGTTTCAGCCTGACGCCGTGTTCACGGTGGTGGTTGAACCGCGTTCGCAAAGCGGTTGTGAACCCCGCGGTTTAAAGATACTATGCAATTTCACGCGCGTTCACTGATGAACCGCGAAGCGGATTCGCTTCGCGGTTGCCATTCGAACGCCAGTGTGAATGCACTTTAAGTCTAGACGCAGCCGACGCTACGACGTAATGGGACCAGTCAAGTAGCGTGAAAAGCTTAAGTCACTAGGTATTTTTTGTTTATTGCTGGTTTAGCGATGATAGAATACGTGCAAAAACATGATGAACGCCATGCCATGATGGTGCGCTTTTGAGGCTGTTTGTTTGGACCCATCAGCCCTTAGCGTCGGCTCCACTTGGACTTAAGGTGAAAGAAAGTATAGTATACGGAGTGCAAGTTTGTCTACTCCCCCTTACAAAACTATTTCAGGCAGTCTGTATAAATCCTATTTTAACAACTCTTTAAACTTCCTAGTCGTATCGACTGTTTTCAATCAACTTTCTATAAACTTCCTTTTAACGGAAGTATATTGAGTAGAGGTAAATAGAAATGCTATATACTTTGTATCATCACGTCTCAATAGACTTTCTGTCCCCACATGCGTATAAACCTTCTGTAGCCCAGAATCGATAGGACACTAAGGAGTGCGAAGAAGGGACATCATACCCAGTTAGAGGCTCCTAGCGGAGGCTGCTTTTTGCGACTCTCTCTGCTTTATAGTTAGAAATGCGGTTCACCAACCCTTATAAATCACGATTCGTAAACATTTTGTGCAAACAAAAACACTCACACACTTTAATATTTTTATCTTCCTCGGATGGTCCTCGTGCAAGTGATTGCCTTTCAAGTGTAGAGTATATATGGCGGTGGAACGGTCAACATAACTCAATTACTAGTGTTATATGAGCGCTCCTTGAAGCGTGTATTTGTGATGTCTGCGTATATGCACACGGCAAGTGGCGAGCTCATATTTCCATGGACGTCACCGTGACAAACCTAAAATTCATATTCAAAATTTAGTTGTTGTTGTTGTTTTTTTCTTTTTTGTTGCGCGAAAAACAGACCTATTTATTTTTAATTTCATTTTTACTATATTTTTCGTTTTACACTTTTATTGCGTTTTCGTGTTAACAAGCGGACCGGTTAGAAATCTGAAGCTATATCTTGTACTAGAGTAACTCTAGTTCGCGTTACTTTCACCCGTACTTTGACCTTTCCTGTGACCTAGCATTTACAGTAACTTTGATTTGACCTCAGTGTCGCCCAAAATCAGCCTTTTCTAAACGATCCCCCAAGGCCAGAGTTCTTGTACCGCCTGCCGTATTTCCGAGCGGAAAAGCAGGCGCTGGATTCATTTGGGGACTACAGTCCCCAAATGACAAATACTATGAACCCTTCAGGGCGAGCGACTGTGTTTACTGCAGAACAGTTGGCGCATTTCGCTTGAACAGAGCGTCGAAGAACTGCAGGCGATGGCCCGGGCGACCATATATCGTTCACGACGAAGCGGCTTCGAGAGAACAGTTTCGAGAGCGCTCGGACGAGTAACTTGCGAGGCCATCTGGGTTTGATGGCGTCTTCTTCGCTCGAAGCGTGCGTTCGAATGAGAAGCAAGACGTGCTCCCACAGCTGTGCCGGGCTACAGCCCTGGGAAACTAAGGCTTCCCTTTCCTTGATGCACTCTGGACGGTCAATACCATTTTACGACAGCATAAGCTACAAGTACCGCGATCAGACTGAAACGTTCACGAATAACTATACAGAAGTATATAAATTGCAGTTTCCGCTGCAAAAAAATACAAAAACGTGGCCCTCCGACTCGTAAAAAATGACCCAACAGACACCGAAAAAAAACATCTATGCTTTATTTTCAAATTTGGAAAGTCTGGCGGACCGACATGACGTTGTCGAACTGTCTCCTGTCGTTTCCAACGCTTTTGGTGTCCATATTTTTGGGGGGCAATTAGCGCTTGCTCCTTTTAAAAGAAGTTATGAGGAAATCCATCGGATTACGTAATCATTCGCGCAACCAGAAGCAGCTAAAAAGACATGTTAATCTGTTAACCCCCCCCCCCACACACACACAAACACACACACAAAAAAGTGCACGCGCAATGGGGTTATTCCGAACGTTAGTGTGGTCAGCCCCTAAGAAGTAAACGTGCAACAAGGCGTGAAGTTGGGCTAGTTGGTGCATTATGAAAACTTGAAACAGCGCGAAATAAACAAAGGACAAGAACGAGAAGGGAACGAACACAACGCTGACTGGCTACTGAAGTTTATTCCTGCGAGGAACAGAAAGGAAAACATAAAGATGCAAGATAGATCAAATATAATCCACCCCCTTGAGGCACGGACCGACACCTTCTAGAAACTAAAACCTGCACACCCGTTCCGTGACGTCACTGTAGCTAGAGGGCGGAAAAGCGACGATCGGCTGAGCGCTGGGCTTCGCTGTGACGACACCCAGGCGGGGCGGCCTGTAGCTTCGATTGAAAATACTGTAGGAGTGTCACCTACCCGTGCGGGACGAGGACGTAATTATTCGAATTACAACTTTTCTTTTAATTAGAAGTCCATACAAAACTCAGACTTTTAGAGTTTACTTTGAGTTATTCTGTCTGGAAACACTTACGGTAAATAATAGCGACTACACCTTTCCACAATTATTTAACTTGATCACCCCTATAAAATCAAAAGGTTGTTCTACAATCACAAATATTTTAATTTGAAACATCTTTTTGACGTTTATAATTACTAAAATATATATGAATTAGTATATTATGCCTAGCGCTTTCCAGGTGGTTTCTTTAAAGGTGAAATAAAAGTACTCTACTAAAGTTGAAGCTTGGGCAAGTCTGCACGGCATACTTGAGAGTATGTTAATTAATATCCCAACTAACCATCCATTTGCAGTTGCACTAATAGCAAATTTGTTTTTTGCTTGAAGAAATGTTTTATTGTGTATTATTTCTTTTGCCTAATTGGCTGTTTTTTTTTCTTCTTTTTATAGATAAAGGTGTTTGAGCGTTTATTTTTCCTGTTTCTTGCTTTACTTAACAATGTTCTTCAGTATGTACCCCCCATTTAGTGTAATGCCCGTAAGGACCTTCAAGGTCTATTAAATGACGATGATTATGATGATGACGATGATGAATTAAAACAGCGCAAAGGGCGATGGATCAGATGAAGAAAGACGCAGCGCTGTGTCTGTGTCCTTCTCCATCTGGCGCTTCGTCCTTCGCGCTGTTTTAATTCTCAAGTAAGATTACTCGTTTTGGTTTTTAAAAAAACGCACGAACGACGAGGACAAAATATAGGACAAACATGACAGACAAGCGCTCACTCGCAACTCGCAGTTTATTCAAACTAGGCCACATAGAAAAAATAGGTTCTCTCCCTTACCCCTACCTCCTTTTGCTCATGCGCGGAACATTTCATCCCGGCTTCAAAACCTAAAAGACCCAGATAAAACCTCCTGGTAACGAATCCTAACTAAAAACAAACGGGAATGTCGAAAATAAAAATTGTAGAGCTCATTTACTTCACGTGAAGATGGAGGACCAGCGAAGCTGATAGTTTTACGACAACTTTTCGGCGATTATACGACATCAATACGATTTACATATGATTGCAATGAAGACACGTACACGACTTCGTCGTTTAATTGTCTTTATCTATTTCTTAGTGTCTGTCTAAAGTGATTATTGCCTTATGGTCGCTATGGTAAACCGCCATTGGTTGTATTTTGACTTCGGATACGTTCTTGCTAAACGTGAGGTCGATACACGTTCTGTAGTTGGTCTTTGGCACATCCGCTTGATTACAACACTTTAATCCAAAGCGTTCCAACATGAACGATGTTATCCGCCTCCCATCGGGTCTACCGCTATCGATATTAAAGTCTCCCACCACGACGATGCGGAAGCGAAAGAAACGAAGGCTAGATCGGCGTGTTCTGCCCTCAGCCTCGTCACAGCGCACTCTTAGCTAAGTTGGTGACCGTAGCGGATAACAAGAGATCAGGACGTCACAATCTAATAATGCCAAGGAAGGCTGAGTCACGTGGGTTGCCCTCTCTTCTTATTTTTACTTGCCACTACCAATCGGAACAAAGGAGCGCCGTTGAAACCGGAGTTTTTGGTTAACATCCATGGACACATTTTTTTCCAGTTATTAGCACATAACAGCTTCGCTGTAAAACCGTACCTAATTATTTGTTAATGAAATAAAAGGATGACTGATGCAACTGTCCCCCCTGGATATCATTTTATAGGCATCCAAAATTTTCCTCGCCCTCTGGTCTCTGAATTCGCCCAGGATACTTGCGTCAGCAAATAAATCTTCGGTCTTCGGTGGACCGTATTCCTGTAACAACTTTGGGTGGACCTCCGGCGCTTCCAGTTGGTGTAGGGCAAGTGCTGTGGGAGGGCCCCAGGTTTGCCTTTGAGCCTGCCTTTAAGCCTCCGGAGTTCATGTCGTTGGTCAGGAGTGTGGCGTACCGTGTGGAAGATGAAGACAAGTCCAGATGTGTACCTGAAGGTGTAACTGAAAGTGTAAACTGCTTGCAACGCTCAACCGGGAGCACCAGGAGGACGGCCAACTTGACGTCCGTGGTTGACTCAATGGTGTACTTGAATTTCAGTCTTCTTGTTTCGTATAGGGAAGGTTCTTTTGTTGGGCTCCCTAGGGCCGTTTTCAGAGAGAAGGCAAGGTTGACTGTAAAAAAAGAATTTAAAAGAAGTAAGGGGTGTTAGTTAAAAAAGCTAAAGAAGAAGCCGAAATAATTTGTGACCGGTTTTAGTCGGTGACAGGTTCAGATTAAAGTGGAACATTCTACCATCTCCTTCCACTTTAGCACAGCGAACACTAGAGAGGAGGCCAGCTCCTCTCCAGTGCTGGCCCTGCTAAAGGGGAAAGAGGGGGAGAAGCGTCCACTTCACTTTACTCTTAACCTGTCACCGTCTATAGCGCTAAATAGTATGGCTGTGTAGTCAACTGTAACTAGGGTCTGAGTCTTGAGTTCTTTTTCACGCCAGAGACCCACCATCCTGACTATCCGTTCAGGGTTATTGTTAGAGAAATAGGTTCGTTGCAAAGGGCTGTGACGGGTTTCTCCAGAGGCATTTGACCATGCGTTGGCGATTCCGGACACCTTTGTAATACGTAGCTCCGATGCTGCAACCAGTTATCTAAAGGATGATAACCCTAAAGCCTGTCGTGCGTTCTCACTTGACGTCGAGGATTTATTTTATACAATACCCCAACATGGTTTACTAATTGCGGTCAACAGTGTCCGTCACGAAACGGGGAGTTCAAGTCCAGAAACTTTAGCGCTGTGCCAGCAAAGAGTGTTTTGGAGCCACTCAGCTTTTACTTCACGTCTATGCTGGTGTATTCGGAAGGAAAAAAACGTTTGTCCAACGAAACTGAATTTGCATCGGGTCTTGCGTTGCCCCAGTCCTTAGTGACATATTTAGGTCAACATGTTTTAGGTCAAAACAACGTATTCGTGCTGTTTTTGTTTTTATTACATCTGTATACCACCTTGCCCAAACTTCAACGTTAGACGTTTCACTTGAAAGAGCCTTGTGGGGCGAGTGTGTTAAAAAAGTGTTTAGATATCTGGACGACTTCCTTATCTCCGTTGAAGCTGGTGGAAGTTTCATTGTCATAGAGCGCGTCTTGTCTGTCTGCAGCAACCTTAGAATAGGACTCAACTTCACTTTCAAGGCACCTTCGGATGGTCGCCTACATTCTTTGGATTTATTCCTACGTTTAGCATGCATCCATACTTGTTTGGCTTCCAGTCCCCGCTTTACAGAAGGTCCACTGTCGTACGAGTCTGCCCACTCTAAATTAGTAAAGAAAGGCAACGCGGTGTCACGCTGTGGTTCGGCCCTTAACAAGTTTAGTTTCCATTGTATAGAAACAAGTTTTATACATCAAGGTAAAAATTAAATGTAGTAGGTTTTTCATTCGAACAATTAAAGTGTCAGCAGGTGATTGCTAATAGGCTTGAAGGGTCCGGCCAACCGTGTCCCACGAAGAGAACCGTCAGACTGGTGGTACTCCGCACCATCACGTTGTTTCCCACAATTTAAAAAATGTGGCTGTGCGGCACAATGTTTAGGAAATTTTCAAGGCCCCGTACAAACTGGTCGAGTTATTTATTTATTTATTGAGATTACCTGCATCGACTTTGAGGCATCATTGCAGGGAAAGGCTATCAGAAAAAAACTTTTGAGGTGAAACTACAAAGGGAAGCACATTTTCATTAAGTATGTTCCATTCTAATGCTCTGCGAATAAAAATTCTCTACAACAAGAGTTGATAGTTGTAACTTTCTATTGATGGTCAACTCTTTCTGACACGTAAAAGGACATCGGATCTCATTTTCTTTATTGGCGCAAGTTTTATCATTACACAGACAATAAAAAGCTTTACTAATATGTTTTTCTGTGTAAGAACAGTTGCCGATGTAACTGTTCTTTCATAGCCGTGACGCTCGTTTTAAACGTATAATTATTCAAGACAAATCTGTCACAGCGACTTCGTAATCGTCCTAATCCATCCGATCGACTTTTAGTATGGGGGTCCCAAACTATATGCATATTCCAGAACTTAACGAACAAAAAAAATTTTAAGTTTTCTTCGGTTCTTTTGGGCAATGACGGAAATTACGACATAAAAATTCCAACATGCTGTTTGCCTTATTCGTTACAAAATTAATATGCCTATTCAATAGTAAGTCGCTTGAAAAAATAACACCGAGATAACGAATTGCATATGTTATACCAAGTTGTTGATTGTCAGTGGCATAGCCCATACTTTCTCTACGTATATTGCTTTTTTTTTTCGAAAATCTATCCTTTCCCATTTTTTTTTTTTACGTTCAGCTCCATTCACTAATTGCTGCACCGATTTGACACACGGCTCAAGTCTAGTGGAAGTTTGAAATAATCTTCGTCATCCTCTATTTTTTTCTATATGACGCAATAGTCAGCAAAAAGCTTAGAGCGTGAAGAAATATTGGAGCAGATTTCATTAGTATATGTCAGAAAGAGCAGAGATCCCAACACCAAACCCTGGAGAACACCAGATGTCACAGTCTCACTAATGAATTAACAACTTTTCAAAAGAACAAATTGTTTTCTATCACTCAAGTAATTCCCAATCGAGGCTAAAACATTGAAATTGATATTCAAACACTCTAAATTACTCAGTAACATACAATGACCAACGTTGTCGAATGCCTTAGACATATCAATAAAAATACAAGCTACCGCGTTTCCGGACTCAATTGCAAGCGCGATGTCCTGATGAAATACAGCTAACAATGATGTACACGATGCGCCGGAACGGAAACCATATTGCTTCCACCTTGTTGCTTCTTTGTAAAGTAATGTTTTTCTAAATGTGCAATTACGCTACTAAAAACGACACGCTCAAGAATTTTACATATGATCGACGTCAACGAGATAGGCCAAGAATGACTAACATTTTTGCTACCGCTTTTGTGGACGGACGCATTTGCAGTTTTCAAATCATCAGGAAGCTTGTGCTCAGATAAGCTTTTTGTAAATATAATCTGAAATAGCACGACAGGACAGATGCGCAGCTTTTAAGCACGACAGCAGGAATGCCGTCAAGCCGGTTGCTTTCGACGTGTCAAGACTAAGCAGCAGCTTTTCGATTTCCTTGTATTGAATTATAGGCGACAACGTTCGATCTAATCCTGGATTTACCAAACGTGACGTGTCCTCAGCCGGAATCTTGACGTTGAAAACGGATTTAAAGTACTCATTTAAGCAGTTTGCTTTCGCAGTGTTGCCAGTGACATCAGCGCCTTCAAAAGGAGTGTCGGTATGGTAGTGTCAGCCTTCTTGTTGCTCTTAACAAATCGAAAAAAATTATTTTTATTGGTGGCAAGATTGCTATTTAACTAATGAAAATACGTGATTTCACATTTTGCAACAAGTAACTTGTACTGGGACGACAAGCTCTTTAGCCTATTTCTGTTCAATTCCGACTTTTTTTTTTTTTACAGTATTTTCCGGACGCTTTCTTTCGGCGTTTTATTAGCTGTAAAAGGTCTGGAGTGGCCCACGCTTTGTTGACTGCTTTTCCATCTTTAATGTTTTTTAGTGGGTATGCGTTTGCTCATGAGAAAATGTAGTTTTTCGCTGAATATGTTTCATGGTGTTTCAATGTCTGTAAGACCTGCCCTGTGATCAAACACCTTTAAGAACGACTGTAGGTCCTGCGAGGATGCAGTAGAGTTTCCATTGTAATATAAATACACTTTCCTTTTATTATGGGTGTGCCTTGGAGGCCTGGAAATAGATATTTCAGCAGTAACGGCATCATGACCACTTATTCAAGAGATTACTGTTGGGTTTTCAATGCAATCCGGGAGGTTGCACATTACCAAGTCAAGAATGTTGTTTTTTCTATTAGGCTGGGTTACATATTGTTTAATACCAAATCTATTGACAAGACATTCAAATCCATTTGCTAGGGTCGTATTTGGCACGCTAATATTTCCATTGTCCATTATTATTTCTGGAAGAATACGATCACCGCCTACAAATACACACTCATTTGGCATACTGTTAATAATTTCTTGTAAACCAGTCATTGTTTCGGGACCTGATTTAGGGGGTCTACGAAAAGTACCAACTAAAATTATTTTTCCTTTTACGCATATGCGAGACCAAACAGATTCGAAACAGCTATCTTGAATCTGAAAGTGAGCGCTGTGCAACTCATCAGCAATCAACAAGAACCCTCCTCCGCCGTGACTATGACGGTCACGGCGAAATTCCGCATATCCCCGAGAGAATATTTCACAATCTTTTACTGAATCATGAAGCCATAATTCAGTTCCCAGAATGATTAAGGGGTCAGTTGCTTGAATGAGGATACATAATTCAGAAACTTTGTTTTTAACGCTGCGGCAGTTTACAGACAAAATTCAGATTTGCCTTTCACGGTTATTTATTTTCGTAGCTGCTGGCGTAGATGCCTTATTTCCCTCTGCAGTGCTCTCAGCAGAGGAACGTGCTCGGTCCCAGCTCTTCTCATACACCCTTGCGAGGCCTGATCATAACTAAATGTACGTCACCAATGCACAGCTTATCGTACCGTAGTTCAAAAGAACCCTTTTGAGCTTCACCGAAGTCTAACAGCTTTCTACGAGCAAGCCGAATTTCCCGCGCGAAGTCTTCACTTACAGCAAATGCAGGACTTTTTCAGCTTATATGCGGATGACATCACGATGTCCTTTTTCTTAAAAGACTGAAATTTTACAATCACAGGACAGTTATTTCTTGTTTGAAAAAGCACATGCAATGTGCTCGCTCAATTTCAGTAGGCTCAATATTTATATGGAGCAAATCAGCGCATAGTTTAACAATATGCTGCTCGGATTCCGCCCACGTCTCTTTATCCTTATCTTTAATGCCGAAGAGAAGGAGATTAGACCTACGTGATTGTGTTTCCGAGTCAGCACACCCATGTTTCAGAGCAGATAATTCTTCAGTTATATCTGACAACTGCTTATTGATTTGGGATGGTCCAGTCGCGTCACTGATTTCTGTTTTTCCTTCCAGGCCTAGGACGCGTTGCTCAAGCGACGAAATCGCCGAGTCAGTTTGTTGTTGTTTTCCTTTGAAGTCTATGATACCGCCTAGCACTTTTGCCTTGCCTGCCTCAAGTTTTCTCATGACAGTAAACAGATTCTCAACCATATCGTGTACACTTGTTAACTATTCTTCTTGTTTTGCTGTCATGGGACACGGGTTGGTCCCTATGCCCCGCTCAACAACATCAGTAAACGGAGAAATGATTGCATGCAAGCACTGGGTCACGGCAGAACAAACAGACACACATCGTTACTTTTAACAGTATAACACATTCGCTTACTAACCTGTACGAGATGGAACGGGTAAGCGTGGCACATCTTGGCTGTTCCGCCGTGCCCTCTAACAAACTGCAGCCACCCGGCGCCTTTTGTAGACTCTCGTGGTGACGTCACGGTTCCTTGCAGACTGTGGCCGATGGGGGTGTCGATCACAAGAGAGTTCTCCAGAAATGTCGCATAGTCACTACCGCTGGCACATGTCGGGTTGCCGCTAACGTTGAGCAATAAGGGATTTCCGTGCGCTTGGTCACTGGTAGCTGGCTGGCTCAGGTTTCCGCATTTCAGCCACAGACGCTGTACGAGAAGAAGAAACGGGTAAGCGTGGCTCATCTTGGCTGTTCCGCCTTGCCCTCTTGTTAAAGGTTCCGTCACACACGGGGAAGAAATGCGAATTTTCTTTTGGGATAAAGCATGCAAGCCGTTTTGTTCACTGTTGCGTGGGCGTCGTGTATTTCATTCCACTGTCATGCGGAGAAGTGTATGTAGGGAAGTGTATGTCCAACGAAGCGACCCTTGTGGGTAGCTTCGTTGGACACCGTTAGACCATTTGACGGTCCATTGCGATAGGTGCAGGTGCGGCCCCATATTTGCTGACACAAGTATCTTGGGCAGACTCAGAGACAAGATAGCGAGGGAATTTTTGTAGGCCTTTAAAATAAAAATAGGGGGGGGGGGGGAGTCTTATGACTCAAGCCATCCTTCTATTGCATTATCAGATGCTGAGGTACGAGTTTTATCTTTGACATTGCAGCATGTTTTAGTTAGGATTCATGACCAGGTGTTTTCCTCCCAGTTTTATTTAGTTCGGAAGCCGGG